>JAQFZW010000725.1:0-44676 GCA_034687055.1 Heteromurus nitidus | reverse complement strand
ACAATTGGGAGAGCAATTGCTAAATTGTAATTGAAATTGGTTAACACGTTAATAAATCTGAACTGAACTGAACTGAATGGTGAACAATGTGGTCTAGAGGACTTCTCTATCCTATACTAACCAGAACCAGATATATTGAGGCAATGATGGCAAAGACAAACCATATAAGGCGCATCTCGATCTCCACTCTATATTGCATACATGCTCTCTCTCAATCCAACTGGAAAGCTGCTCATAATAATTATCATTAAATGTCACTGACCACCACATCACCACTCATACACTTGAAGAGCTCCAGCGCACACTAACCACCCGCTCTCGCTCTCTCCCTGGAATCAATCTTGAAAGGTGATACGAAAGGTGAAACGTGACTTTTTATAACTTTACGTAATTGCCACTATGACCATAAGGCCATAGCCACCAGTGTTCCTCTTTTCCTCTCTACTCTTATTGCCCACTACTGCTCTGTTATGCTCACGATTATGACTATGACTCCACTAATGATTCCTTTCCACAGTCATTCCAGCATTTTTTTTGTTACGCTCTTCGTACAACAACAAAAAAAACTCGTATTTCCAAAAGCCACATCAACTATTATTAGTGTTATATTAGCTGCACAGCCCGAGTCAGAGTCATCAATCGATGTCACCATCATCATCATCAAGGCACAATAGCCACACAGTGGCCACAATAGCGTTACAGGTATCCATTAGATTGAGCAACTTTAAATCAATAATAAGAGAGCGACCATCGTCATCATCGGGAAAAGGGAACAGCAATAATATAGCAATCCTTTCCGTCCAGGCGTTTTACTTGCTTCGCTTGTGTCGTGTAATTAATTTAATGCAATATAACCCGCACACGTCTCTGCAGTGTCCGTACTTAAAAATCTCATTTCATAGTCTGTAATTATTCTTAATTGTACTGGAATTGACTTTTAGCTTTGATGACAATTTATAGAAAAGCAGTTCTATTTATAGCCTTTGTATGTATATGGAACTGGTCGGATAAGCATTACGTCAAAGCAAAGCTATAAGTATTTAACTATAAAAATTGCGGAGGTGTCTTTAATTAAAGGTCATTTATCTTATTGTGCCTCCCCGTTTCAGCTCTCACACATATCGCCACCGCCATCAACATCACCTGTCTTGTCCAGACTCGGTCCGAACTCACTCTCGCTCAACTCCATTAACTTTGTTCTCTCTCATTTGATGTGGCAGGCCGGAGACACGACGTTATATAAGCTGTGTCATGGTCGTGGTAGATTAACCCTTATAAAATGCTACGATGTAAGATGGGTTGTTACATATTGTTCGGTCATCGTTTATATCCTTGCGTGATTCCAATAACGAAAATAGAATGAACTTCGTCTTCATTTATACAAGACAAGCGAAGCAAGACAACAAAGACATTCCAATGCTCTCGATTTCCGACTCTTAGTCACTTTCTTCTCGTTTTAATGTGATCACATCAGCAACACCAAACGACTATTGCACATTCCGTCACTGTGTAAGAGTCGTCGTGATTGAGTTTATGTAAGCTATACTTGCTCTACAAGAAATATAATGCTGGCTTATGGCACTTTTATACATTGGGTGTTCTGTCCACTGTTTTGTGGTTAGATTACGCATCACATTATTAACTGACCATGTTCCATGCAAAACAACCGTCTCTCATAAGATACCAATTTGAAATGGAGCAATGGCTCGACAACAAAAAATTTCATCACCTTTTCGTGGCATGCTCGCCACCATTTTGCTCCTCACATGTACGATTATGCTTCGTTCGATTTTATTCGTTTTCGAAACTTTTAGAAATATCTTTATATTACGTCGACAAAACCAAAGAACCACATAAAATACCAAAGCAGATGGATCTGTTAAGTGCGGAATGAACGATGTTGAAGGACATATTGACGGATTAAAACAACTTTTAATGTCGAGCTTTCGGTTTCAAACAGTAACCTCTATCAGGACGAGAAGAGTCAAAAACCACGGATCTGTTGTAAAGGTCCTCCACAGTCGAATTTTAAAATTCATTAACGACGTTTTACACTCGCATGTAAACATCAAAAAATTATTTACAAAACATGAAACGAAGAAATGAGAACACCAAATAAATTTAACCAATCCTACACTAACACAACCATTTCATCAACATCATCTTCAGCCCGTGATTATTTAGCATTTTTCCCTACCGTCACGCTTCACAACATGATCCACACAAACATAAAGCTGTTTCTGTATTACTTCATAAAGAGTATTACCATTATTATCCCTAATCACGAATATGCAATCCAAACAATAGACCTCTCAGAACAGAAAATTGTGAATTCTGACGACCCACAAGGAGAGGAAAACACGAGGATGATAATCGTCATCATCATCAACATCATACTCGTCTTCTATGCTTCGTTAGATGATGGGACATGGAGCCGGCAAGAGACAGTCAGAGATTCAAAAGACGACTTGGTGAGCAGAAGAGAGAGAGAGAGAGAGAGAGAGAGAGGAAATGGAAAATGAGGTATGAAAGTGTACATGAACACCTTTTATTAAGATACAGTTGTAACATGTATCTCCGAGAAAAAAATTATATGCATTTGCATGCACATACTTATGTACATAAGAATGAAAACGAGCACATTAATAATCATCATTCCCCTGCGTTCTCATCATCATCATAATCTTTGATAATGATGATAAAAACAATGAAAACGATGATGATACACGAATAAGAGGAGAAAACTAGCCCGATGGCGCTCACGGAACTACGAATATCAGCACAGTCACAAAAAAATCAAAATTCGAAATGGAGAGGAGAGCAGAGATATGCACATTGAGAGAAGAGGAAGTACAAAAAAACAATTGAGTTTGTTAATGCAGAGTGGAAACGTGTCTGTCAATTGTTATTCTTCCATGTGATGACAAACAAGAGGGAAATGAGACGAGTAAACAATTGTGTAGTATGCAACTCTTCCTTCCAGTTAAAAAGTGAAATATTGTAGGCGACTGGAGAGTGTTTTTATATATAGCTACATTTCCTATCATCACGTAGATTAGTTATTGTTGGCGAATCAGAAATGAAACGTGATTCTAATTGTAAATCTTTTTTATGTCCAGCTAAAAATAGAATATTCTGCTGGAAACAAAAGGATTTTTGTTCGACTTTGGTATTTCAAATGTTCATTACAAACAGTATGCGTAAAATTGTTAATTATTCCCAAGATACTATCCATAAAAAGAGGAAAAACAATGCATTGTGTCAGCTAAAAATGGTCCTTTTTGTGTTTCTCCAAAACACTAAAACTCCCAACGAAATTCAATCCGCCTCATCTGATAATAAAAGTTTTTTAAAACATAGGCTGCATAAGGAAATATGTCTATAGGCTGAACACATATTTTTCACAAAGTTTTTTTTTGCTTATTCTCATGAACAAAAAAATATTATTGCTTTTGTACCGTATATTTATACTTCGTGTCGTAGTCGTGTGTTTTGTGCTGCACTCCACTCTGCATCATGCTCACACGCATTGAGTTTTGGGAGTGGAATATAGATAAAAGATCAGCATCATCTGATCATAGACTAAATGCGAGACTAGAGACGAGTTTAGAACTGAAGGTGTTTCGCTTTTTTCTCTGGTTTGCGCGAGTTGTTATAAATAAAATACTCTTTCCCTTTCTCTCTCTCTCTTGCAAAATATATGATGTATGCAGAATGCAGACGTGATCTTGGCGAGTGTGTTCAGTTGTGTATGTATCTTGTACACGTGTCTCAATCCATAATAGAGCATTTCACTCGAGAGTTCATGATGATCATGAGGTACTCGAACTCATTCCCTCACTTTTTCTTGTATAATTTAGATCAGTATCTGAGTACAAGCACACTGTGTGGACCAGTACAAACTTCTCCAGTTTTGTTCTCTCTCTCAACGAGAGTCCATGTCCCATGGAAAAAGAGGACGGAAGATTATTATTATTCATTCACGAATATTACTTTGGGAGTTTTACACAACGCCATGTACAATCTCCACAGTTTGTACAGTTACAACACAATGAATGATGCATAATGCATTAATGTTTCATTTCATCCTTTTTTCTTGCTAAATATTGCTGTTGTTGCACAGTGTGCAATGGGCCAAAAGGAAAAGGAACGTCTTCAACCAGCTAAAAAAATAGCTACACAAACGACATAACTCTCTCTCTCTCTCTCCGTAGTTTATGTATTAGTTAGTTCAGTGCCAAAATTGAAAGCAAAAAAATGGGAAAGAGAGAAGAAACGGAATCTCGAGAAATACAGACACAGACTTAAGACCTCTTGTCAGTATGCACTGTTCATATACATAAGTGACATGCCCAACCTAACTAACTTCCTTCCTCTTTCTGGTTTTGTGCTGGGCGTCTTCTTCTCCTGAACACGAGATATCTGACTCCTTCCCATTGTTCTTTTTTTCAACTAAACGAAGAAAATAATGGATAGTGATGCAGAGGCACGTGGGGACGACAATAAAGAGGGATTTGCATGTCAACTAAAAACAAGTCTTTCAAAATAACAACCAAACCTTCTCCTATGTGTACGCATATGCATCATTTTGAAAAAAAGCCTTTAGTCAAGTTTAGCACATTTTTGTACAGTTAATGTAAACATGAACGAAAGTTTCGTCTTCACACAGTCATGGCTCCCTTTTTGAGACACCGATTGTGACATTTCACGCACAATAACAAGGAGACAATGATCGACTCTGTTTAAGTGTATTACATACGTAAAGAAAAAAACTCCAGTCTGAGAAATATCAATTTCCTTTGAGAACAAAATGGGAATAAACATGAGCATTAGTTGAGGAGGAAGAAAAAGTGTTCCACATCCAATCCAATATCCAATCCTGGAAGACTCCTTCTTTTCGCGAGTATTTTTTTCTTCTTCAAAGTTTTTCTTCAGAAGAAGAGCACCTCGTGACATAATGTAATCATTGGGAAAAATGGGAGTCGTTTTTTGCAAGTCTTTGCATGCAGACATTGCACTTTTTCCAACTTTCTTCCTTTCCTGCATTAAATACTTTGGGGAGTTTGAAGTTTGAGCTGAGTCGTTGAAAAAAATAGATGGGGTCACACCGATAAGAAAAATATCATGTCAAAGGTTCAGGAATTGAAAGAAATCTATCCACGACGAAAGCTGAATGTATGTTTTCGCACTGCAGGAAGTTTGCGCAACGTTCTTTCTTTCTTTTTTTTGAGAGGATTACATTGTGTGTAACGGTAACAGTGAAGAGAACGAACCGAGATAGCAAAAAATACACACACAAAAAGTTGTCTGGGAGGATGTAGCAAAAGAAATCCCTTCTCCACTTTCTATTCCTTTATGTATTCCAGGAAAAAATGGCAAATCAGTATCTCAGGGTGAATGTTGTGCCATAACCGAGTGTCCAAGAAACTTGTTAACGTCCTTCGTCTTGTCTCTTTACACACTTCACTCTTCGCTTTTCTTCTGAACGAATGAATAAGCTAAAAGTTGCTCTATATACATTTACATGGGACGAAGACTCTCTTTTCTATTGAAGAAGAATGTGGAAGGAGATAACAATAATTTTTATGATTCTGAAGCAAACACGGCAAGTGCGCATGCATGTATACTTTATACGTATATTTATACAGGGTCTTGTCCAAAAATAGGATATTATGCCGAATGCCGGATGTCCTATTTTTGGGCAAGAGTATTTTTTTGCTGTGCTGGTGAACGCTTCTTGCCAAAAAAAATATTTGACATACCAGAAGAATAAAGCTTTGTATTATAGCGGAGGGAGAAAGTGAAAAAAGTTGAGGATGCCACTTTTCTTGTTTTTTCTATCCAGGATAAAAGGACAAAAAAAATCTTGCCTTTTTAGGATAAAAAGGTTGCCTATTCTTTGTCTTTGCCTAGTCTTTCTTTCTTAAGACACTTGTGCAAGCCCATACCGTTGTTATCTTTACTCTCTTCCGAATAAAAAACACGGAAGACAACTAGAAGCCAAACGATTCTGGTAAACAAATATTCCTCAGGAAGCTTCTCTGATTTCGCATTCATATACAAAACGGTTAAATCCCAAGAAATCGATCAGTTGCTCAATCGGAAACAAGAAAATATTATACGAAACAGGAAAGTAAAAAGAAACTCTGATTCGGATCGGTTCAAGAGAAGGAGAAAAAAACTAGTTCAACAATCAAGGGAACAATAACATATTCATCCAACACACGGAAGCAGTTCCACTCACCCAGAGAGAGGGGGGGGGGAGTTATACATATGAATGCCTCCACACATCTGCTCCTTCCGGAAATCTCATTCACTTCACATGTCATTCGATCATTTCGGAGTGACTTGACTGGAGGAAAAAATCCGGCGAAATCTAACTCTCTCTGTATCTCAAATGTCTCGTTGGATTATTGACTTTTTTCCTATTCTCAAGTGACAAACTCTGACTTTTCAACTTGACGCTTGAGGGCAATTTCACCAGTCAATATGGAAAAGAGTAGGATATGTTTCAAATGATTCTGGTCGGATGTAGAAAAAGAAATCAAGTGCATGCCAAATGCCAACATACCTAGTGATGTCACTCCAGTGAGATGTGTGTGGCTGGAAAACTGGAAACTGAGAGGAAGAGAAGAAGATGAAACAAAATCGAACAAATGGAGGAAAGTGGGTTGCTTTTGTCCAACTTCTCAATCAATATCAGCGACGGACAAAAATAATATGTGAAGTTCCACGCTTAAACTTAAATATAGATATGCTAGATCACTTAATCGCGAAACGTGTTAAATGTTTGAATTCTTCAGAACTGCTTTCAATCTTGAAACCGAATTCAAAATCACGAAGTTCGAAACAAGAAAAGTGAAAGTGAAAATTGAAGTAAATTTTCAGAGTGCAGCCAACCCGAGCAAAGTGATTCATGAAAAGTGTGCCAGTGTCAGTATCCAACCTCTGCGCTACCAAATTCTTTACTAGCGCGGAATTCAAAAATTTGAAAATCCGCCATTCTTCTTTCCAATATGTCAAAAGCATCAAGTCCAACTTACTATAATTCCAGAACGCAAGAAAATTCCAAAAGAATGTTTCAACGAAAACGGCAACTTTCTCATTTTTTCGCAATGTTACTTTTCCTTGCTAAAATCCCATTGCTGCAGTATGTGACGTTGACTGGAAAAAAACTTTATATTTTTTCCTCCCACTTTCTCCACATGTTTCCCCACTTTTTTAAGACAAGGATTGCACTTTTTCTAGCTTACTTTTTTCGCAAGAAGAAAAAAAAACTTAATAAAAAACTGAAGTTGTTTGAGAAGAGAGAAAGTGTGTAAAACTTGTAGAAAAAACACCAACTACAAAAGTATGCAATATGAACATACATCTTAAGCCAGTGGGTTAGGTATGAGGGGAAAAGTTGTAACTTTTGCAAGACAATTTAGAAAGCATCTCTTATTCATTTTTCTCCTTCCGCACATGAACAAGGCGAGAACATATGTCCAACGAGTAAAAAAACAAAGACAATAAAGAATTATATTCTTTTTCATATAATTTTCCCCGTAAATATAGACATAGACAAATCCATTCTTCCAGAAGCCATTTCTCCATATACGAAGCTTCGGAGAGACTTTCTCACAAAATTACTTTTTTCTTCCGCCTACATCATAAGCCAAGTCAGTGACTTTTTTTTGCCTCTGGAAAAATGAAGAACCGCAATTGTACCCACGGAGTCAGTCATATATGACGACATGGTACGGTGAATTTAAAAAATATATAAGGATGTCCATCTGCCCGAGATATTACTCTTCTTGGAAAAAAAGTATTAATACTTTCTGTGCAAAAACTTTTTCACTTTGAGCCATACGTGTGGAAGGCGTAGAAGGCACGTGTGCTACCTCTCTCTCTACTATTTTGTGAGGTTTCACTCACGACGATGTTTATGAATAGGGAAAAGGTAACAGGGTTTTCTTGTGGCTGTAAGGAAAACATTATCTTTTTTTCTGGTGTCACACACCAGTAGAGTCCCATCCGGTTCCACATGCTCAGAACATGAACCAAGTTTTCTAACTTTTTTTAGGAAAAAGAAAAAGTACGAAAATTTTTTTCTCTAATTTACTGTATGACAAAGGAGCAGGAGGATTTTGGCCAAGTTTTTTATGTTTATTTATCATCTTAATATTTTCCACAACAAAAGAAGAAAGTAAAATTACAGGAAGATAATGACTGCAACAGCCGTTTCCTTATGTGTAATTGTTTAAGTTAATGTGAAGAAAATATATGTGACATTAAATATATGTAGGATATGTCTTACCTTATTTCTTCTAACTTCCTTTGCCACTCAAAACTGGACTATTTCTTTGTTTTAGAATAATTTCATATACACTTGCTAACACACTTTGAAGTACGTCACATTTATTGGTTAATTACTTGCAGAAAACTTTTCATGAGAACACATCCACACTTAATGTATTTTCACACTTGGATTTATTATTTCTACATAATCTCAACTCAATTGTTGTACGTAATTTATATGTCTCAAGTTCTTACAAATTACTTAACCACTGCACGTTTTTCACAGAGTGACACTTGAGTATATTCGAGTCGAGAAAATTGCAATTTTCTTCCAAGAGAATAGATCGCAGGCGACAAAAGTGTCAACTGTCTAGGATATACTTTTTTGAGGTGATAGCTTTTCTCTACGACATAGAAGAAAAGCACATTGAACCAGAGGATATATATGTTCCCTAAGTTTTTCACTCCGAATACTTAAAGATCAAAGACACAAATTTTTTCGTATAATATCCTTCAAGTTTTATTTCCGGATCACTAGGCATTCCTCTCTCTCCGTTCGCAATGTGTGGGTTTTCTTCACTCCACTTTGTAAAAAGGGGTTTTCAGGGGGAAAATATTTTCCAGTTGAACGAGTGTGAGTCGAGCAAAAGTGTCTAAACGTATGAATAAAGAATTGTCAAGGCGTGAATGGCAAACTCTGTGTATTTATATGAAGGGAATATTTTTCTTCCACAAGTATCATCCGTAGGACGCGTTGACTTCACTCCACATTCCACATCCACTACACTGCCTAGTCCAAAAAAATGTCTCGAGAAGAAAGAATCTGTAATAGCTTTCTCTTCCCTTCTTTTAAAAAAGGAGAGCTCTCGAACAAGACGGAGAAAGTCAAGAGAAGATATCAATGAAAATCCCACGAGAAAAGTGGGTGACTACCGCAGAATTGGCGACCAAATATAATACTATCCTCGCCGCTATTGGTTCTTCTCTCTCGCTCCACTCGGATAAATGATATGGCAGACAGGAGCGAGACAGTTGACTTGAAAAGTGAAAGTGTGTGCTGGATTCACACTCCTTCCGTATTTTGCATTGAATTGGAGAAAGTGGTTTGGGCTTTCCTTCAGATTTGGCAAGAGACGAGACGATGAAGACTATTTTCTTTTTTTACTCCAAAAACCGGTAAAGTATTACGGGGAGGCGGTGGTGTGGCAGTGTGAAAAAAATATCCAGGAAATGATGAATTGGATTGCTCGTTTATTTCCTTTTCTCGAGAAGGGAAATTTTTGTTCCTGGTGGTGGTGATGATGGTGGTGACTTTGACTCGGTGTTTTATGTATAAGTATAATGATACCTACTTTCGGGAAAATGACGATTGGACAAGAGGATGATGATGGGGATAGTAAACGCTTTTTACAACATATCAATGTCCTCCTTCCCTCGCAGATGTCCTTTCTTCCAAGAATTTCCCTTTTGTTCGCCTTCGCTCTCCTTTTACTTCTGGGAAGGAAGCCTTCTTCAACTCGTATGGTTGAGTAAGAGGATCATGCATAAAAATCGCTGGGTTTTTTTATTCCTTCAAGATTTACACTTCTTTTCCTCTGACTGACACTCAACTTGAGAAAGCATACATGTATATCTCTCTACCTTTTAAGATTGGAGGAGGAGACCACCATTAAATTGCGTATTATGGTGCAATGGCAATGACATTTTCAACGTCTCACATAACGTACCTTACACATATCCTCCTTCTTTTTCTGAAGTCAAGCTCAAAGTTACTCACTCATGGGGAATAACAATGTATACGTTATATGCTCGTCAGCTCAAGTCATTTTCATAAAACGTCCCCTTCACTCTTTCCTCTGGTTCACTTGCCTTGCTTCACTCGCCTTTTTTCAGCGGTTTGGCCTTCTTCCATAAAAAAATTAGTGTCAGAATCAGGGCCACCTTTGAAAAGATATCATCTTCTGTTCTCCCCTGATTTCTCCTGTTCAAAATGCTAATGATGACGTTTTCAGCTCGATTCCAATAGTTCCCAGAACAAGAATACTGGCAGACGTCGTAATTTGATCAGATCAGAGCAATCTCAACCTCAGCATTGACTGCAGACGTCTGTCGTCTTCATAACCATTATCCTCCTTCGCATAAAATACGATATTCGTCGGAGGTTCTTCTCATGAACTCGATAGAGAAGTTTTTAATAATTCAATAGAATCAGTTCAATCTGCCGTGTGTGTGTGTTTGAACGTTAATTTGCATTTTTTGTGCATTGTCCTTTCCCACAGATACTATTAAACTCGTCTCGGTGATTACGGTGAAAAATTGATCTCTGAGAAATCGTTGATCATCATATCCTTGAATTTATCATTCCCTCCGTGTAATTATATTGTAATCGATGCTCAGCTTTACTAGCACAAAGTCTGTCCTTTTACAAATGGCCAACTTTTTGCAGGAACGCTAAACCTAAAAACAGAGACAGAAAAAAACATGGAATCAGTTTTAAAAATCTTTTTAGTAAACAATAACCATAATCATTAAACACCAATCCGGCTTGACCAGTTTTTGGCTTGAGGGTTATTAAGACATGCTTATGCATATCACATACAACATATGCAAAGGATATTTTTATCAGGTTGTAATTCGTCTTATCCGACCGACGATCTTTCATGTCGATCACGACACGATGTCGATTAATATGACTATTTTTTCTCGAAAAAAAATCAGCTCAACTTAATAATGGTGACGAGTCTCTAGCTTGAGATCTAAATACACATTCGCATGCATCTGCAAATTTTCCCAATGCAAAAGAGAGGTGCAATTTGATGAGTTTGCACTTTCCAACATGGTTGTTGACACTGCACAAGTGCTGCTTCAACACGAAAAATCTGTCCTAATGAGATGTCATCGCCACAAGCAGAGAAATGTGTCATTACGTATAAAAAACTCATTTTTTGCAAATGAAGAACTGCAGAAGTCACCTTCTCATCCCACCACAAATGTCATCGTCATCATCAAATGGATGAGAATGAATGCCTTGCGTTTCGCATGGTCATGATGATGAGAGGCGACTGGTGACAGAGGTTCAACTCTGTAAAAAATTGCTACTGGCTGTGAGAGTAATAAAAACGGTGGTGATGATGATGATGATAACAACTGACTGAGTTACTCGCTAAAATATCTTTGAAAATAAAAAATTCTTGTTGTTTTCCCCAATTCTACATTAATTTTTTTTTGAAATAAAACACCATTTTTAGACGTCACTCACATTTCCGCATAACTCACACAGAAACACAATTTTTTTAGAGGCATGCTTATTACGTGTTTTTTATGTTTCACATCTTCCACATTCTTATTATCTGATGTGCATTTTCAGGCTGTCAACGGACTCGTAAAAATGGCAATCATTCTGGTCACATTATGTCATGTGAAATTACTTACTAAAACATATAAAAAAATATGTACACCCCAGCGAAAATATTCGTATTTTTTCTTCATCTTTTGCATTTTGAGAGATGCAAAAAAAACGTGTTCGCAACACCGAAAACCACACGTATAGTTTTTGAGTTTTCTTCAAGTTGTAAAAATCCTGTTTATGGGAAAAATTTACATTTTGAAGAGAACTTGACTTGGCTTAACTCGGCTAAGTCTGTCCCCCTCTTCTCCTCAGCTCAGCTTGTAAATAATCTTGTGGATTTGATATGCGCGAGTGAAGTAATAAAAAAACTCGGGGAGTACCTATTTACCGATTGCTATCTTGTCGTCTTGTCTCCTTACTTGTCCTCAAACTTATTTTGCATCATCAGTCAACATTTTTTATCATGTAGCTTCAGGTTTAAAAAAAAGATATGTGCACTCCGTCAACTCTAGTTAAAACTGATCCTCCAGAAGATGTGTTACTTTTAAGGCGAAATATGAGCTAACGAGAAATGAAAAAGAGCTGCATCAAAAGTTGTACTCTTTTTCTAATGTATCCACTTTACTTTTAAGTATGCTTACACACTCTGTCAACTTTTTTTTCTCTATCTCAGAATGAGATCGCATTAGTATTATTTTTTATTTGTCTAAAAAAGATGGAGATGGAAAAACGAGAATAATTTTCTTTCCAATGGGCCAGCATAATATTCTCCTTCTCATCCCTATCATCTAGCACCATCAGCGAAACGGACAGGAAAATTACAATTATTGCGAATTTCTTCGTTTGCCATTTTCTAATTTTCTTCTCAGAAAAATCCGAGGGCATCATAATACACACATTATTCTGACACTTTTTAGCCGAAGGAAAACGTTTACGGATTTAAAAGTGGGATTTGATAAAAAGTTTGAAGCTTCACAGGTTTGTTGTTGTGTGTGAACTCCTGCCTTAAACTTTATTTTGGTGGGGCTCACTCACTCGAAAAATATAATCTCTGGCAAACATAGAGGACACGAAGTGAGTCAAGTGTGTTTTCACAAGGTTTAAAAAACTCTGACTCATGATATCAGAGAAGGAGACAAGTGTTTTCCTTTCACCCGTAAACAGTACACGGGGCGATGTGTGTGGATGATGATGACGAGAGTCAAACTAATGCCAAAATAGGAATGAAGAAAAACGTTCATTTTTTGCTTGTCTTCCTTCTTCACTCCTGTGATATGATATACCGGCCGGCATTTTTTCCCAAGAGATTCGTTTGAAAACACATATTCTCACTTCTGTAGCTTCCATGTCGCCATTCAGAAATTACTTGATAATTATATATGCATTTCATGTACTAAACCACGGCAAATGTTCTTTTACAAAATGGCTCGTCTATTGGTCTCGTCTCGTCTCTCTGGTGTGGGGATGATAAAGTGAGAAAAAAGTTGGGATTTTTGCGAAGGGGAAACAACACATTAGTACCATATTATTATTACACATAAAACGAGAGACGCATAGTATATCTGTAAAAAGTCACGTCAAGTCAAGTCATGACTATGACCTTTTACGTAATAAAAGGAGTCGAAACAAACTTGGAGCATTCACAGTCTTTTTCAAATTTCAACTTTTGACTGCATTCATAAAACTTTACACACAAAATCCACACGAATTTGAATACTTCTTTTCATATCTCTCTGTTTTGTTTCAAACTTGCTTTTAACAAGTTGCGTCCTCCATTAAAACAGATTTTTAATGCAAAATGTGTGATGATCAAGGGAGACTTTTGTTGATTTTCACATTAGTTTAGCTGTCTTATGTTTCCGTATCATCATCATCATCGTCTTCGGGTCAAGTCAGCTCAAAAGCAAGTCTTATCTTTACTTTTCAGTCCTCAAAACTTCAACTTGTCTTGTGGATGAATATGAAACAGACGCGAGATGCGTTAGCCAAAAAAATCCATTTTAAATGTCATCCACAACTGGTGTTTTGTTGGGTCGACTAGGGTGGCTTAGCTTCACAGCTTTTTTTTTTGAATAATAACAGTAATATCGGGGCATAAAGTGTGTTATCGAGGTATGCAAAAAAGGAGTTCTCCTCTCATTTCACTCGTTTCGTGGAAATGATTGCAATTTTGTAGGATAATATGAGCGAATCAGAGACTACGAGAGTGGATTATTCATGTTCATCTTAGGATCAGGCTTAAGCTAAAAGCTATTCGAAATCGCAAGAAAATGAAAACTGCTTCAAAGGGATTTTGTTAAGAAGGTAGAGATGAGGTAATCTTGATGATACTCCTGATTTCGAGTTAGAATACGTTTTTAAAACGACTTTTGATGAGGATAAATCCTCAAGTTTTCTGAGGTTTTTTTTCTAGGATTTTCTTCGTGACTGAAACTGTGCAAGAACTTGGTATACTTCTATTTTTCTCTTGTGTGTTTTGAAACAGTAACTGACAGCATAACTGCGCTTAACTAGCATCACAAGACAAGGATGAGACACTCACAAACGTGAGATACTTTAATGTGCACATTCAAAAATACTAACTTCTTTGAGAAAACTACATTTTCTTCTCAATATTTTCTTCTTTGTGCATCTCTCCCCTGACTTCCGAGAACGAGTTTTTTTTATCTCTTTCATTTCTCCGAGAATTTTGTGTCATGTGAGAGCAGATAGCAAAAGGGAAAAGAGATCCTTTCCTCTTTTGGGAATTTCTCTTTAAAAAAGTATGTTGTATTTTTTGGACGAAAATATCTCATCATCATCCTTCCTCCTCATCTCTTTATACCGTTGCACATTTTGCACAAAAAACAAAATGCACATATACTTACACAAGTACGTTAAGGACACAATCTCGGTCTTTTAAAGTAACTTCAGAAAAAAGTGAGCTGAAGGAGCGAACGACAAGGGAAAAAGTGTCAAAATAAATGCGCTCATCATAGAAAATAATGACGTGATAATGACTTCTTTCCGGAAAGAGATACACACTTCTCTCTTCTCTCTTGTCTCTTCCAGGGAAAACATTTCCA
This sequence comes from Heteromurus nitidus, assembly GCA_034687055.1. Classification (NCBI taxonomy): domain Eukaryota; kingdom Metazoa; phylum Arthropoda; class Collembola; order Entomobryomorpha; family Entomobryidae; genus Heteromurus; species Heteromurus nitidus. The sequence goes on along the minus strand of JAQFZW010000725.1, from coordinate 29,982 downwards.
TTCCAGCGAGTATACAAGATATGAGTTGAGTATATATTTTCCCTTTACTCAAGTGTGAGTTGAAAAAAATCTATTTATTTTCACAATAATAACAAACAACAAGAGGACACATTAGTCCTTGTCTCTTGTTTTTCCCCTCTCCTTTTCTCTCTTGACTTTTTTCCTTCCATTTGTGCCGAGTGCCGTATGTTGTTGTATGCTCTCCTCTCGTTTACCATCATTTCATATATCTCATCATGATGATGATCAACACAAGAAACTTTTGCGGGAGATGTGTGACACAATTCACAGCAGAGTACCATACCGCCACCACGGTCGTCGCCGCTAAAGAAGTTATGTGTGCAATGTGCACATCCTCACAGGGGAAATGTTTCTCTGTCATTTTGGGAACTCACAAGAAGAAGAAGAAGTCGTCGCAGCCAAAAAAAAATTGTAGGCGTTTGTTCGCCAAAATGAAGTAGATGTCTGGAAACCCCACTTCTTGGAACATACATGGAGATGATAGTAAAAGTAAAGGGTCTGAAAATGAACTCATCATCAACAAAAATGAGTCACTTTCGGAAAGGGTATAACGGATACATTCATACAAGCCCAAACCAAACCAATGGTACGAAGAAATGAAAGAAACTTGTGGCTGTAATTTTTGGGCGTTTTTGGAGTGGAAGTGGAGGTGGCTTTAGCTTTTCATTCCTATTGCGGCGGCGGACTATTTACGAAGAAAAAAAGTGTGTACACACGTATTAAGAAATGAATGTATGTAATATTTTGACATTTTTTGGCTAAAGTTGGAAAAAGAAGACCCCATGCAGGAGTGTTGGGTCTGGTCTGGTGACGACTCGTATTACATAATAAACAACACTGCAAGTTGGCATGTTGCACATTGCAAGAAGGAAGTAATTTCAAAAAAGGAACAGAGACAAAAGACCTACCCTACATCTTGTAGACCGTGTGTATACCATGTGCCGGTCGCACACACTGAAGATGAGTAAGTGTGACTATGACTAACCATTTTTTTCAGGAAAAAAGCGTACTTCTTATGTGAAGAAAGTCGGAACAGATTGCTTCTGTTGATGGTCTCCTTTTTTTGTGAGAATGCACTTGTGTGTGTGTACCTTAAACCTAGCGACCAAGTAAACTTCTCTGGCATACAACATGACATCAACATCTGTGCTACTTTTCTCTCTTTCTCTACTTTATAGAATCGCATCATCATACGGTACCATTTAATAAATTTTTGCTTTCTTCAACAGTCTCCCTCTATTTGTTTGCTTTTCTTTCGTTTGTATTTGTGTTTGTGCGTGTTAAGTATGTGCTTATAATAGCAAAAAAAAGTTTACGAGTTGATGACAGGGATTTCGTCAACCAAGTTCAGATTTCAGCTTGAGCTGAGACAAAATGATATAAAGAGATGAGGAGGTGGATGATACATCTGGCTCTGGTACAAAGAAAACTACGAAAAAATATATGTTTCCTTGAATTGAACTTGGTCCACGTAGCTCACATTGTGAAATATTGTGCTGTAATAAAGAGGAAAATGCAACATCTGGCTTGAAGAGGGCTTTGACTGGTGGCGTTTCCCTTTCTGACCGGCGTTGCTCAATAAGTTTTATTCTATAAAATAACATTGCTTTTATAGTTGCATTAGTAAAATAAACTGTTTTCGTTTGTGTGGAATTGTTGGGAACAACTCCCGATAAAGTTCTCAAATATGATTTAATCCCGATTGTGTGTGGAACGCGGTCAGTTAAATTTCCATTAAGTTATTACTTTTAAAATATGCTTCTCACATTTTATCTTTTTTTATTCTTTGCTAACACATGGAAAGAAAATGAATTATTGAAAACTCTCGTGATATCTATTTTCCCATATATGTACAATACTAAAAACTAATGCAAAAATATACACTGGAAAATCTGAAGCAGAAGCATACTACAACTGGCTCAAATAAAGAACTTCAATGATAAATTGAAACAACTTTGTAGAAAACGTACAATAAATCAAATGTCACAAACCCAATCAAGCCACTTACTTTGTCAGTTCCATTAAGAAAGATCACGAAAAGTTGAAGATGACATGCATTGCTAATGTGTATACATACCTGTCCCACATTGCCTACGCAAAGTGTGAGATGGAGCTTACGTAAGAAAGAAACACAAAGAGGTTAATGTTAACGAAGGAGCATCTGGTTACAAGTGTATTTACACGTGGACGTTATATAACACTTGAATGTAAGGTGCAGCCGGCATTGTACCTGATGAGCTACTTAATTCACTTTCGTATTGATTGCTTTATAAATTATTCGCAATAATTTAAAAACTGAATGAAAATAGACTATTTATTAACAAGGCTGGATCTCGATTATGCATGCACAAGTTTAAGTATGCCAACTGCCACATGACCAATTCAATGCAAAAAAATAAGATTCACTTTCAACACAAAAATTGTGGAGAATCCTTCCTTACGTATTGAACATTTAAATTTGATTGAAAATCAATCAGAAAAGATGAGGAGTCAAAGTCATGAGCATGCCGGCGACCTCTCAATACTACTATTCCAAAGGTTTCTCCCTTTACAAAACTTCAATTTCCAGCCGGTTACAAACGAGACATGTTGTAGCTTCGTAAAAAACAAAGGATAAAAAAGCCGTAAAGGCCAAAGTGGAATCGATGAGTGAGCACGAGCAATGAGATGAGAGGAGCAACATTTTTTTCCTTCTGAGAACATACAATTTTTGAGTCCCTAAAGAGTGTATGCTCAACTACAATCAAAATTGATAGTTCAGCTGAAGCAGTAAAAAATTGAATAAAAAATTTATAGAGTGCAATGTTCTCCTCCCGCTGTACATTGTTCACGTTGCAAATGCACAGCCAACGTTTAGGTGGCCACGTGTGTAGGTACGTGTCTTCTTCTTCGTCTTCTCGTGTTTTTATTGCATGCGAACATGCACATTTTGGATGGGTGAACTTTGTGTAAAATCTCATTTGTCAAAAATGACTTTTCTACCTAAATTATATTGATTCGACACACGGTGATAGTTTCAGACTCGATGATCAAAGTGAAAAAAGTTTTCTCTCCTGAGAGCGCAGAGTGAACCCTGTTCGTACTCTGATGAGAAGTTTATTGAGAAGAAAGACGAGCACAAATTAGGAATTCATTGGAAATCGAATATTACACACAGTTCTCTCTCGATTAAAAGGTTTTCATTCTCTCTAACTCAACTAATGATATTGGAATATAGAGAGGTCAAAATCGCACATGGATTATTAGGAGAGCCGTTAACCTTGGAATATTTATTTTGATTGGACCCTCATTTCCTGACGAATAAAAAAATGTAGTGTAATATGCGTATGCATGATACTTGTAAAGATTTTTCATTCAAGATAACGCGGAGAGGAGCATTATAAAGTTACACGCTTCGTGTGTTTTTCCTGCTGGTACACGGCAGCACCTTCAACACCATTTGTGACTCTTTTATTATTATGGTTATTACAGGTTTCTCCAAGATTATCTCTCACTTTTTTTATTATCATTCCTTCGTCTCTCTCTCTCTCTGTCTGCTTCGGTCCGCGAGCAGGCAAGCACGATCAATTTCACCTCTCTCTCTCTCATCATCATCATCCCTCCACGAGAGGAGGACGAAGAGGTAATAACTAACCACACTCTTTTTTTCTGCGTACAGGATTAGTAGTACACAGGAAAAAATTGTAATTCCAATCATTTTTCCAAAGTCCACACACGAAGAAGATCGATTTGCATTGTATGCATAATAAAAATATGGGTATTCTTTCGCTGATGCCTGAAAACTCAATTCTCTATTGCCAATCACCAGTCAAAAAAATCACAAATCTTGCTCCCATAGTTTATAAGTATATCATCATGATATATCTGAAATTATAGTATGAATTATATATACATAATGTAAATGATAGGGTGTTATGTTATTGATGCATGTAGAGAAAAGGGTGAGCATGAGCATATTTCATTTCGAAAACAGAATCAAAGTAACCCGATACATTTCCCCCTTGTTGCTACCTTGTTTCTTCGATCAAATATGTGAGCACGCAAAAATCAAAGTGAAAATAGATTTTTCGGAGAGAATTATTCCTTGTAAACAAGAGAGAGAGAGAGAAGAAAAAAACTTTTTTGCCACATGATAAGCAACTGAACTTGTGTAAAATATCTACAACACTACCGATATAACACTTATCGTTATAAGATCGATGTCTACTTAAGGTTCCCTTCGACAAGATACCATGTACACCTTTTTTGACAAGTGCCCTATGACTGTATGTCTACAGTCTACATCCACTGGAAGGTAGAAGATATATGTGTTGATGTAAAAAAAATTGCCAACCACTACAATAACAAAACCGTCATCATCATCATCATTACCATTAGCCATGAGCAAAAGCCATACACACATCAATTTTTATTGTTCCTCTCATTAAGTTTCACTTTGTTTCGGCTTTCCTGCAAAAGTCATCGCCTTTCAAAAAAAATTCTATTTTCCTCTCGCGAAAAACAATTGCGTGCATTTATATCAATAACATCGGATTTCGATCACCTTGCCTGGGCATAATACACAATACAAGCCTTTTGAGTTTTTTTTGAATCTAGCCAAATTTTAGAGAGAAACATTTTCATAACTGACTGTCGATGGTGACGGTGTGGTTGTGGTCAACCACAAAAAATTTGACATTTATTTGAAGGGAAACCCTTTTTCTCTCTGGAAAACCACAACTCATCAACTTGCAATCAGTCATTTTCAGCACTTGGTTTCATGACATGAAAATTGGTTGGTCTTTTGTAAAAGGTGAGCTGAGGAAAGAGAGGTGTACACACTCAGCAGGTTTCACACGAATTTTTTTAAAGGAAACGCTCCCAAAAAATATAATGAGCATTGAAGCAGTGATATTGTCCCATTTGCCTGGTTGAAGAATGGACAAATATATACCTGGTGTTTTTTGTATCATTCCACATTCACACGAAAGACGAAATGATTCATGACAATTGCTGTATTCTACCTGAAGGAGTGATATGTGCGTGCTATATGCATAATCATGTAACCCCCTCCAACACAAACCTCCTCCATTGCACACATCAGCTTATGGCTTATGGCAATAAAATTCACATAACTTCATCCTGAAATGTAGAGACTGGAATAGACATATGGACTGGATGCACACACACTTTGATGCTATATTGCTCATAGTTCATCATCTTCTGCGAATTCCCTCAGAGCAACACGGCAACGACTTTCGGGACGCAAGGTGAGCTCACACATTTTGTGACTTTGACTTTGTCTACAGGATTATGATAACAACATGAAAATTGCGTTTCCCCTGTTCCTTCTGACTGAGATTACGTATATCACCTCCACAATATATTTCTCTTCGAATATGACTCTTCTTATTTTCTTCACTTGTAATATTCTTTATTAAACATATTGTACTTGCTGTAGATTACAAATCTCCACATGTCATCGCATCGCCCCCTCGAAGCCACAATAAACAGTAAATATTGCAACTTTATGTACATAAAGTAAAATAAGTGGGAACACACCTTAGAAATATCTCTCTCAACTCTTTTTATCCCTTCACCTGTCCATCCATCCACGGAAAAAAAATTATGATGAGATGATGTGATGCTGAGGATGACGACAATGATTGACTTTTGACTTAAATCCTTCTTCTTCTTCTTCTTGCAAAAATAAAACTTATGTGTACAATGCACTTATATTGGCACAACACAAAAACAACTCACTTTTTGCATGGATATTTTTTTGCATCTCATCACAAGTACAGGTTATGATAATGCATCATTTCATGCTAATTAGAGGTTCATCAAATACTTAAATTAAATTTCCTTTTAATATCCGATCCCGTTCAGTTTTTATTAGAATTGTTACTCTAAACACAAGTTCACCTTTATGTTTTTAGTATCGTGTCGAAGAATTTTTGAAGATCTTTTCATTAAAGGAGGTCTTTAGCCGATGCACAATTGACAATACACACACAGTCTGTAAAAATCCTTTACTATCGTCGTGCAATAACCCTTAATTTAATCAAAGCCTCTTTCCAAATGTTCAACACTCTCAACATTCTTTTGCCATTTCACAACTAATTTAACTTTGTTCTTGGGTTTCACCCTGTGAATATAATATTCGGTGTGTTCACAAAAGAAGCTTCTTCATAATTTCTTTGGAACCACCGAAAATTTCCTTGTCAAAAAGGTGCTTCAACAGAAGCCACGAGTGAAACTCAGCTCCTCCACTTTTTAGCCACTTTTAAAAAACATTTCCTTTGGCAGGATATGCTGTCTTCTTCCATGAACAGACTTCACACTCAAAGAATTTTCACAGATACTTTTTTCTCTTCTCCCAAGAAGACCGCATATACAAACATCAACTTTCAGCCGAAAATAGAGAGAGAGAGAAGATGATGTGTGGCTATATATTTTTGCTTTGTTCGGCTAAAACACGACGACGACGACGTGCGTGTGTGCTCCTCTCCGCATCAAACCTAACACAGAACTGAGCTGGAAGGGGAATCCTGTCCAGGGTCTAGTCTACAATATCTTTTTAGGTACGTACGCATAACATGAGTAACAAACGTGAGCATATACACAATACACACACTCACACACTTATATCCATCTTTTTACTCCTCGTCACACTAGATTACTGCATACTAAAACTCTGAGAGAGAGAGAGAATACTATATCTGCCTGCACATGGAAAGTGTGAGTAGGTTAAAGGCAAGGATCCCATGTTTCTTTTCTATGAAAATAAAGGATCAAGAAAGAAATGCTGTGGATATATACTCACTCAATGCATTGTGCACACTTTTATGTACATTTTCATCATATACAAACCAAGAATAAAAACAACATAACACCGTCGTCGTCGTCGTGTGTGCATGTATGTATGCCCTCTGCACTGTCCTATGTGCTCAAGCCGCTCTCCTCTTCACATATATCCAAATCCCACAGCTTCTTTTTCCACCTTCGAAAAGTTTATTGAATGCAATGTGGATATGCAATATGTTAAGTAAATGCACACATTTTTATGTATGTGCATTTAACGAGAGAGGATATATATATTCATGTATGAAGATGAGAATCTTTTTTGGAGATTCATTCTTATCCCTTGTGTACATATGGATGGATGTACATCTCATATCCTTCCTTTTCTCAACTCGCATATATTCTCTCGTCGTCATCTTCTCTTTTTTAGACAGCTGCAACACGGCAGCGTGTACATTGAAGAAAAAAACACCGGCTGCCATTGCCACACTGTGAGCTTAAGCAAACGAACTCCGTCTTGTCATCCTTTCCAAACATTCAGATCCAAGATACATTTTTTCGAAGGAGTGAATGTGTGTGAAGAAGATTGGGAGGAAAAGCACGTTACATTTTTTAAACCGGTCATTTATGCATGTGCTGCAGTAGGTAGCAAATAAGTATGTGAGTGTGTGTGTGCACACTCTAAAACTGATTTCAATAATGGCAAGGAAAAATATTCATACGCGTTGTGAGGTGAAGCTTGTGAAAGCGCGTGGCGACCAGCAAAAAAGGATGCAAGTAAAAACTTCTCCTATTCCATTCTATTTTGATGCCTTCCAAAATGAAAATAGAGAATCTCTCCTCAGAAGAGAACTATGGGAAGGATCTTTTTCAAAGACGAAAAACGAAAATGGTGAAGAAAAGGAAGTGAATGCACTTTGGCTTCAGTAGCTTGAATCATACAACACCACCACCACAGTAGTTTCTTCTCGCCTGTGTTGTTCGTGTGGAGATGTTGTGTGAGCTACTTCTGCTCTCCCTTTCTTCTTCTGTTTCGGTTGATGCTGTAAAAAGAGGAGAGGATGAGATGATCTCGTATGCACACACAAAAAAACCTCGGGAACACATGTAATATTTAATAGGAGGAGAGGCGCAGAGTGTAAAAATAGGGATTTTCGAATTGTGGATTCATGGAAAAAAAGGATGATGATGCGATGATACTTGAGTACAAACTTTTCTCTCCTTTTGTGGAATGCTTTTTTCCTCTGCCCTTCCGTGTGTAGTGTTGTATTGGATTTTGAGAAAGGAGTGAGAGATGCACAAGTTCATGTTTACAAACATCTACTTTGCACTTTGGGCTTCAGTTCAGATTTTAGCGTTTTCAATGAAATCTAAGGACGCATACTAGACAAGTGCATTGTAGATTGTAACTCAAAAAATATGATAACAAGAATACTTGACGGAATTTTGTGGATATTTCCACGGAATGATTTTCCATCAGACCCAGTTTCATGCATTTCTTTCCAGCAAAATTAAAAGGGGATTCAAAACGAATATCTCCTTTAATCCAAATATGAAAGGAGTAACAAAAGGAATATATGCACTGCATCGACACTTGCATCATGAAAAGTTAACAAACAATCCGAAAAATACTTCACAATGGCAATACGCTATTTATGTTTGTGCACATTTTCATGTACTTTTATAAACTCACTGCACCAAACTGCCACCAACATCAATATCATTTCATCCCTCCCTTGCTTCTTCTGGAAAAGTTGGAAAGAAGGAGGGGAAATCAGGGAAGGCTATTTGAAGTATTTTTTTTGTTCCGTGTCAGAGGGGATTGCTTGATGTCCCCCTGTTTCTTGTTGAGAATATGGAGGAGAAGGCGGAGTGGATGAGAGTGTGCAAGTGTAACGTAGCATGTTTTGTATGCATGAACAGATCAGAAAAAGATTTGGGACTCATTCAGAAAAAATAGAGATTCTTCCTTCGACAAATGCTTCTGGTGCTGGTTACTGCGGCAGACAAGAACAGGAAGACGATGAGATGACGGACCCTCTTCGTTCCTCCTCATTTTCTTCTGTAAAAGTACACACGAAGTGATTATGGTGGTATATATAACTAAGCTCATGTACGAAGGGTTTTTCCTTCTTAATAACTTGCTTGCTCAGTCAGCTTGGGTTTTATTTTAGTCATCGAATATCGAATCACTCCTTGGAGCATTGTTATTATTTGTCCTGCCTCCAGCACTCCATTAATACATTATGTATGTCGTGTGCTCGCTCAGATTATGCACTGGACCCCACTCCACGCTGACAAAAATCTCAAAGAGAGCAATTCCACTTTCATTGCCTTCTTGGTACGACAAAAAGTAGCAATCTTTTTTTTCTCTGTCTGAATTGGATTGTGAAGGAGATGGCTATTTGGAGACCAAAAGAATAAATGACGTGTACAAAGAGAATGAAAATGAGGTACACAAAAGACGGAAGGACAGTTGTGTAATGATGGTGAAAGTAGGATCAAGTGGGCTCTAGACAATCTCGGACTCGAATTCATTTGCTTTTTTACTGGTTTCTTATGGACACAATGCCCGATTGTAATCACACCAGTTTGTATTCTAAAACAAGCAGCTCTCATCCACCAGTGTGAAGAGTTCACTAGCGAAAATTGCTGGTTTGATTCTGGAGTAAATGAATGAAAAGGAAAAAAGGAATATTTGCGTCGTTGCAATTTCATTTATAATTAAAATTAAACGCTCCACTTTTTGATTGTACAATTCATTTTAGGGCTTTGATGTGAAAGTTGAAGTTTCACTTTTTGGCAATTTTAGTTTAAAAGGTGTTACGAGAGTGGATGCAAGAGAGCGCATCGTAGCGGATTTAGATGAAACCTTCATAATTAATTATGCATGTCCTAGTTTTAATTACTTCCGGGTTAGCTTAATGCACAAATTCTGGGTACTGCTTAAGAGTAATTTTTTCCGGGTTCCGATGTCCCATTTCCATATCATGATTCCCCGTATTTCAAAATGCTTCTGAGCAGCGATTTTTACATTTCCTTTGATCATGGTAAAACCGTTCAGACTCAATTACGTGTTTAGGCAGGTACATCTACTCATCTACAAATATTTTCCAAGTAAAATTGCCTCCAAAGAGAAAATTCTATTTTGTCATTAAAAGTTACAAAATATGCATTTAAATTGTTTGTGTAATCAAATTACATGGGATACCATGTAAAATCTACTTTCATGAATATTTATATTTACAAATGATTCATTTTCGTATTATATGCGCATTGAAAGAACGATGTTGATTTCAGGCATTTTCAAGGTTTCCTGGAACACTCCACGCCACACGACACTCATACGTTGTACGTCAAAAAGTGTGCTTGAAACCCGGACATTTATTGAAGAGATGCAGGAAAAAATTGACAAAAAAGGGTTTAGTTGTTGGCTGCTTCTCCAAAAATACAAAATGATGACGTTGAAAGGTATGAAGTCTGTCAATGTCTCTTTTTTGGCCTTTGTTTTTTGTCTCTCTAATGACAAGCCACGCGACGAGGTTTGATTTCACAAAAATAAAGCAGCATTTTCCAGAGCGCTCTTCCACTAATTGTAAATGCATGCTTAATGCACCACTGCAGCCATAGTTTAAACGAATGGTTGCATCTGCATCACACACCATGAAACCTGAGACAGATGAGAACAAAAGAGAAAAAAATGAAGACAAAAAAGCCTTTTACACAACACAGCTTTCACACAGGACACACGCACACTTAATATGCGTCCTGTCATTTACAAAAGTATAGAGTGTGAGTGAGAGGAGGAAGGAGTAGTGGTGATTTGATGAGTTTCCAGAGAATGAGAATATGTGAAGTGGAGCATCCTTCATCAGTTCGACTCTGCACACAACTCCACACTCTTTTTTTACACTTTTTCAAGCTGAAGTGAAAGGAGTGGAGAATGAAGCCGTCGAAGAATACAAGCTATATTATTTATATTTTTAGAATGAAACAAAAAATTGAAACGCAAGCTGAGATGATGTCTAGCAAAACAAGTCTTCTTCAAAAACTGAAGAGAAAGTGTACAAAATTAGAGCAAAACAGTGTTACTATAAGCTTTTAAAATCCTGATTGTTTTGCCCGTTTTCACTAATTTCATTCACATCTTGCCTTGAGCTTGAACGAGAATGCAATTTTCTCTGCAAGTCGAGATTTTCTCTCGCATCTCTACGTTGTATATTCCCTAAAGAGCATTCCCTTGTTTAAACTGCAGTCTATTTATTATTTATGCATAAAGAAATTGATACGAGAGAGATTATAGTAGACACCGAGATCATCACGATGCGTTGAGAAGGGACACGCTCCTCTTTCAAATTCATTCTCCAACCGAAACTCTCAACTCCACGCCCTCACAACTACACAACTCTCATCATCTTTTGAATCGCAACGAAACAAGTGAACAATTTCTTCCCCAACTTTTATTTACATTTTGCGTAGAAAACCGGGGATATTTTATTGAGAGGAAAGAGGCTTTTTAATGTGTTTTCCTCTGACGACTTTAGGGTGTATATTTACTCAATGAAAGTTTTTTTTTGCTTATGCGTGGAATGGGAAAAAAGTATAAAATGAAAAGATTTTCACTCTTCTCGACGCAGAAAATCGAGATAAAATTCTCAGGGAGATGATATACAGAAAATTTTATTTATAAAAAAGGACTTATTGCCTTTGCCCTTGAATTGTGAGAATTTTGTTTTACGCACTTTCCACACAAACACAAGAATATGGCATGCATGCCGATTCCATTTAGGAAAGGACTAGAATGCACTTTCACTTTCTCAACTTTCCTCTCCTTTCCCAAGTTCATCTCCTTTCCGATTCCGTTCCCAACTTCGTGAAAATATATTCATAATCAAATTTTCCAATAAGGAAGGGAGAAGGAGGGAAATGTTTACAGTACCTCAGAGAGATAAAGTATGAATGAAAATGTTCAAGTTATGAGATGCATTCAAAGTATGTAGCATAGCATAGCACCCAAGATGACTATGACTTTGACAGCAATTTAAAGCTAAAGAAACTGATGACTTCTCCGGTTTCCTCGAACGCGAACTAACAAGCTATTTTTTTCAAATTGTGGGAGGGCTCCGAAGAGAGAAAAAATGTCTGAGAAAACTTGTGGGTTTCGTGTCTCGTGACTACGATCGGGTCTTCTTGAGCGTGCCAAACTCTCTTCAACTGAAAATCTCGTCTCGTGTCTGATTGAAGTTGAGGTTTTGAGTTTAGTTTTGAGCTGCATCAATAATATCTGACATGAGTTGTGGGTGGTGAGTGGTGTGGTGACGACGGGAGTAGCAAGTTTTCCCATTGAAATCGGAGATGGAAACTACACAAGAGAAGCGGAAGGAAAGGGAAAGAAGTTGGTTGCTGCGTTGGAAGAGAAAACGAAGCTGTTGAAAGGGTCTTTGAGAGGAAAAAATGAGTTGTGACTGGAGCTACTTTTTGGCGTATCAATTCCTCTTGTTTTAGGTGCACACCTACGTATACTATTGAATTGGACTGGATAGGCAAGTGAACACAAAAAAATCCGAAGACAGGAATGAGAAATACAAACAGTCTTTCAGTGACAAAGATGAAGGAAACAGTAAGTGAAGATGTGACATACCGTCAGCTAAGCTAGACAAGGAAGCGTGTAAATGCGAATGCGAGATAGTGAATCTAGCTTAGAATTTTAGAAGGTGAAGGCAAAAGTAAACTTTTGACAAAAAGCGACAGAAGAAATTGGAAGTTAGGTTGATATTTTATTGAAAATTGAAACCACATTTAAACTATATCAAACTCAAAACGTGAACCGTACATGTAAATTATATAAAGTTAGCAGAACGAACAAAACCAGTTATTTCAAGACTGAAATTTGAATCTAAATTCTGCTACAATCGATTCCAATTTAAGCAATATTTTATTTGTCGTTTAAAATCAACAACATCTAATAAAAGTATGACAGCGCATCGGACATCGTCTCAATGTTCTCCGTTCTAAGGCCTAGAAAATTAAGCTTAATTATATTTTCGAAAGGTCTGTGGCATGAGATAAATGAGTATAAATAGTTACATGCCAGGTTATTCAGATCAATTCAAAGCATGAGAAGCCTGAGAAGCTATTTATTTTTGTGCACTGCATTAAGTACAAGTGCATTAGATTAATTTAATAAATTCAGAAACCATATATCTCCAATTCTCGATATGGAGTTGATTCGCATTTTCGCTTTTCTTTCGACAAGAAAGGGCATTTCCTTCTATATTCTCTTCGTCTCCAAAATTGTTTCCAAATTTCCATCTAACATGTACTCTACTTGTCTTTGTGATTACAGCTCTGTGAACATGCTTATGATTCATTGGAATTTGTATCAGGGACAGGAAAATAAAAACATTTCCACCCTTTCCCAGACTTTCTCCTGCTAGACGAAATACTGCAGTTAAACTTGAACTCTGTCACATTGCAATGCTTTATTGTGCATTGTATGCCGACAAAGTGCACTTTCCAACGAATAATGCCTAATGAAGGAAGAAAAGAAGAGACTTGTGGGGACAAAAAAGAAAATATATTGTTAAATATTATATTTATTTTTGTCCAGTGCTTTCCATTGTGCTCACGATCAGTCGATGCTCTCTCATCCCTCCACTCTCCACACGTTCACTTTGCCTTCGAACAATATCATATATATTTTTTCAGAAATCGAGAATCTTACGATGGACATAACAATTGTGTTCCTTTGATATGTTTTGTCACACTGATTCCCATGTCTTTGGAACACTTGTTTGCCAACATTTACAGAAACTGTGTAGCCACATCACATCATGTTCTCCCCTCCACAATACCAATATTGCCATGTCGTTCCAGTAATGACAATGGCCACCTCTGAAACGACGAGGAAAGTGAGGGCTAGGGTGGGTGAGTGAGTGAGAGGTAAAAGTAAATGAGTAATGATAATGGGAGGAAAGGCGGAAAAAAATATTAGAAAGGATGATGATGAGTTTGGTGAGTTAGTAGCTCCAGCTTTTTATCTTTTTCTTACATGGAATTGGTTTGATGTCCTGCTGAGTGCAAACTCAACACCGGAACATCTGTAGTAACAATAATTTGACAAGTAAAACACCCACGAAGGAAATGCCTAGGTAGTTTTTTTTATAAGCAGCCATGTCACAAGGGTATCCGGTGTGAGGGGATGTTGTGTTGCATGCGAGGGAGAGGGGATGCATTTTTTGAATTATTGTGATTATGACAGTCAAAAAATGAAAGGTAAGCAACGATGTGTTTTAGGGGGAAAGATGAGAGGGGAAATAGGGATTCTCATTTTAGTTTTTCAACGAGTTCAGTAAACTAAATTGAGTGAGAGAGAGAGAAGTGCGCGATCACGATTACGATCAGATCATGGTAGCGTTTTCTTATTAAATTGGAGCGTCACAAGACAAGTGCCAACTGATGATAACATAGCATGACACAGTGTCATTTTCCTTAAGGAAAGCTAAAAACTACACCCATCACAATTCTCTGATTTGGACAACCATCATCATCCAATTCGTCATCCTTAATTTTAACGCAAAGCCTGTCATTAAGAGCATTTGCATAAATTGAGGAAAGTATGCATAACCATACGATATAAGGGGTTGTCGTTGTCACTGACAAGGTACGGAAAATCGAAAAGTACTGGGTTGCTTGTTGGTTGAATTTTTCAAGTTCATGTACTTTTCATGTCTTAAGCACCGCAAAATACTCTTCCGTAAAGTGCGTTGAATTCATTATTTGTCAAATTGTAGGTTCCCTTCTTTCAATGTCCAAAACAGGGGACAGTTGAAAGCTTGGATTAGCGCATGCTAACCGCATATAAGGCTAAACTGGGTAATTGGTCAAAATTGAAATTACAGTTGTGGCTTATTCTCGGCGTTTGAGGTATATTATTAGTGTAGAGTGGAACGCATTTGACATGACGCTTTGCAATTATTGAATAATGTGCATAAAATAAAAATTTGACAAGCTGGACAATTATCCTTCGTTCGTAGTAAGCTGTAAGCAAATGCACCCTCAAATTATACACAGAACACAACACTTTAATGTGCACCGTCCAAACATTTAAACAGTGAGAATGCTGAATGCTGGGGATACTAATTTGGCAATTCAAAATAACAATTTAGGCTTTAGGCCAGTTTTACACTGATTTTATGATAATTATAATTTGGTCCCTTGCGACATAATTGGATGCGAAATCTTTACTGAATACCGCAACGACAACCGGTATAGGCTCAGTTTCAAGTAAAATATTTTTTATTATAGTTTGAGGCAACTTGCATATTGCACGCAATCTTTCCAATGGCACGTTCTAGAGGGTAAATAGTTCATCTCTATTTTATCTCTCCATCACGGTCTCCAATCATCTATCCATAATTTTATGGAAATGGCGTTTCTTCCTCCTCCTTCTCCGCTTACAAATATGATCAACGCCAAACGAGAGGCGACTGGAAGAGTTCACTGGCTTGATCGCGTGAAGAAATCGCTTACTTGTCAACAAGGGGCCATAAAATGGAATATGAATTAGGAAAATGGATATTATGTGCATTGTTATTGATGCTGGAGAGAAAATGAGTTTTCATTGAGGAACGCAACGAGCCTAACCAGTTCCAGACACAACGAGATCGTTGATCACACATCACAAAAAATATATTGACAAATCCAGAGTTATCATCCAGTTTGTTCCATTCCTCCTCTCATCCTCGTAGTTATCCCCATTTTATTGCGAAATATATGATTTGATGTGGGTGTTTCTGTGAGGGAATATGAGACCCACACCACGACGATGCGATGCGTCACTTTTATGATCATTGTCATCATTATTATGGGTGAACAAAACAAGTAATAATGCAATTGCATTGTGGAAAGTAAAAACTAGGCAGCAAGGGTGCATCAGAGGGTATATATTGGTCAATGCATCAATCTCATATCTCATCTCACAAAATGATGTTGCGAGAGAACGAATGATCGCTATGTTGGAGATATGTGAATGGCTGTGGTGACGAGAGTGCACTGTTACAAAGAGAAAACGAGAGGAAAACAAGTTTCCGCTCGGGCACTCTCTTTCGATATAGTGACTGTAAGTAAAAACCATGAAAAATTCATACATGCGATATTCGGAAGGGGGTTTCCTCGTCTATGAATAGCATCTCTGCTGATCATCATCATAAAAGTAATTTAATTAGATCCCTATCTCCATTTTTACGAGGGGAGAAATGAAAGTGCGTGGAGAAAGGAAGGATTTACAATTTTTATGCATTTTTGGTTACGATGAAATCATGCAATGATGTATTCAGGTACTGTCTCTAGAAATACTAGTTATAATACTGCACGACAGCCCACAACCGAATTCAAAGGCGGACGACGAGTGAGATGTGACTTCAAAAAACTAAAGTCACGTCGCCAAATGAAATTAGCCATAGTTCAGTGAGTAATAAAATAAATGAATTTCTGAATGCATCATTGAAGGTTTGTGATGTGATTAGCAGAAAGAAAGTACTTTAAATCATGTAATAAACATATCTGCATACAGTTCTCAATCTACTAAAAAAGTACCTATACAGCATGAATGCATATATTCAAGGACAAATCTTTACGATTTAGTTAGTTGGCCGTAAAAAGTGAATGAGTTGAAATGCATCGTTTGTCATGATGTGATAAATATTTGGTAATATGACAGATGATTTTCCAATTCCAAACACTTTTTCTCTGTTTTGGGAAAGTTTAGAAGTATTTTGCAAGTGGAATCATGCAATGATTCAGATTCATGGCGAGACAGGTTTTTTATATGAACTGTAAGAGAATTAGCAGTAAATTCAAGGAACTATCCAGTCTCACCATACATGGTTTTCCTTGTTTCAGAAAGTATAGTAAAGTCATAATTAAAAGACTTGTTCTTCAGAGTCAGGAAATGACATGCGACAAAAGTCAGAGATACGCTCTCATGAAATCACATTACGCATGGAAATGAGTTCCAACGAAGAGAATAATTTAACGGTTTTTAGTCATCTTTAGCAAGCTAGTGTTTCATTTCTCCATTCCCCCTGTCTGCTTAATTGAGATTTCTGGATAAAAAGGGGAAGGATTTTATTTCCGCAGGAGATGGTAATCAAGAGCAATAAAAGTGGAATTAGAGCTTCGAAAAAAATGAACTTCACATCTACACAAGACCCTACATCGCTTCACACGCAATTCCTTATTTTTTCTCCATTTGCATCGAAGGTGGTCTCACGATAAAAAGAAACACATGTGCATAATGTGCAATGTGCTGCTGCAAGTCAGATGCATTTTCTGATAAAAAGTTCCATCTGACTAGAATTACTGATGGTGAAGCAAGAGTATATATAGGAAAAGCTAAATGGGACGTGACCATGATCTCCTACAAAAGGCGTAGTCGAGAACGCAACCAAAAACTCACCAGTCTTAGCACATCTAAATAAATGAATTGCTTACAACCTAATCCACACATAGAGGAAGTTGAACAGAAAATATTCACGGTTTGTAATGATCACCTGCTCCTTGATTAACGCGGATAAAGATATGAACTTAATCAGTTTCAGACTAGTATTTATGGTAATGCATTTGAAACGCAATCGTTCCTTCTTGGAGAAGATGAATAATTACAACCATTCTGATTCTGCCTATATTAAAGATAAGATTCTCTGCTCGATTTGGTTAACAATAAAGGACTACATGATTAAATAATATATGAACAGTAAACAAATAGAAATCAAAGTACATCTTGTTATAAACACAGAGTCCGGACGATAATTAAAATTATTATACACAATTTTGTCTCAAAGAAGGTATGTCATCCAGACATCCTCAAATAAATTTTTCCTCTGTATTTTCTGGCCTGGGACTTCACTCCAGGCTTATCCTTTCATTGGAACAAATTACTTCATTTATGACTGGATGACAGTATCAGCGTAAAAGACACGAAGACAAGCACCATAAATTTTCTTAATTTCACACTTTTATTCTCTTCCACCATCCACCATCTTATTCTAATGCATAAATTATACACTTACAAATGTGGAATATTAAGATGAAGAAATTACACGTACTTCTCACCCGAATTTATTTTCGCTGAGACGAGAAGCCAGAAGAAAGTGGAAAGGGAATGAAAAGAAGCCAGGTAAACCTGAGGGTGAGCAAAATCACAAAACATGTATTATTATGTCATGCGTGTATTGAAGTTATAAGGCTTTATAGTTCAGTTTCTGCATGTAATTTCATATAATTCCTTTTTATTGTCTGAACATGCACAACACACATCATAGATTACTTTAATTCTCTCCATGCGTAACTCGAATGGTCTCAGGTCTCACATGCATTCAACAGAAAAACAGGAGTGAAAAAGCACAAAGAAAGAAGATACTGGATTATTTAGGTATCCAATACATGAACATTTCGTAACTTGTAAGAAGAGAGAGAAATCTGTATGCGTGAGTGTGCGAGAGAGATGTAATTTAGTGTAATTAAAATGTAGCTCAGAACTCCGGCCTAATGCTGGAAGCTCTTTTCTCTTTGAGTTGCACTGATGTATAAAATGTTATATTATGTAAAAACAAACTATTAAAAAATGTGAGTTTTTCGGAAGGGAAAATTGTACACACATAAATAATAATAAAGCTACATGCTTAGCAGCACATAATTCCAGCAGGAATTCTGTATGGGACTTGTCACTCAAGCGGTAGCTTTATTATTCAGGTAGCTGGAAGAGAAACAAATAGCATTTTTCCTTAAAAAATTTCTTCCCTTCTTCCCTTCCTGATTGAAAGGGAGAAAATTGTAAAGGCGCTGACGAGTTGTTGGCACATATCCACCGGCACTTTTTTGTGCTGGAATGTGTGGATGTGTGAGTTCGCTTCGCTTTCATGAGAATGATTCACACCTTGAGGGGAGGTGAAAACAATTTGTATTGTAGACAGGTTTATACACTGTAATTATGACTTCCTTGTCAGCGTCCCTTCTTTTAGATCGGGCCTGGTTCTTCCATTTGTTTCGCTTCAGGGAAGTCTTCCAGACAGACAAAGTATTCGTCTTCTTTATACAGTTTTGTTTAATACGTGACTGACTGGTTCATTCGCCATACATGGATGCATTTTCTGGAAAAATTGGAGGCAAACTTGATGAACAAGTAAGGGTTTCATATATCTCTATCCTACATTTCAGAAGCATGTCATTATCGTGGATTCTTTTCATCTTCATAATTTAAATAGCTAGCTTCGGGGTAATATAGGTTCATGTACGTAATCTACTAGGATGATATAAAAATAAAAATCATATCAATCGGGTACAACGAGGCTAGTAGTTTACTCAAGATTTTCAAAGGGACATCTAGTTTGGTTTGTTCAGACAGACACCCGACGACCCGACTCAGAGTTGCAAGAGTTGGATGGAGGAGATTTGTAGATGAAATGGGAGATGGAACTGGAAGTTGGTGTAGTTTTTTTTTTGAAGCTGCAAGGTGGAAATATGGGGAAGATTTTTTTCCTGAGATGAAAAATAATTGTAAGGTTTTTTTGTGAGATGAACTGAAGTCAAAGATGGAAGATGATTCAAAGATTGAAGTCAAATTTGTAAGGTTACCTTTAATTGTCGAAATTGAACACTGGAGGGCCTTTCGGGCTCCGCGAAAAGTGTAAAATAAGGTTTTGTAATAAGAACACCTGGACACTGATATCGTTTCAAATTTTCAAATTTTATGTCCAGCAGGATTATTTCCAAGCTGAGAAAAATCAGTCAATAAGCCTAACGGTAACCGTAACCGTAAAGGTCAAAATTTTTCAAGTGGAAAAAGATGTGGCATGTTTTATACATCATTCGATTCATCTCAATGATTTTTGTTCATGAACCTTATGCATAGCTAATGCTCCGAGCGACCTGAAAGGGCAAAATTTGGGGTTTTGGCTAGATATCACCCACCTAATCGGTTGAGATTAATTTCCAAGTCATAAAATATCAATAAATAAATTGTAATAATATAATGACTCTAAAGAGGCAGTATAAGCGCAAGCCAAAGGTGCAAGTCTCTGATTTCCTACTTTTTGTCAGGTTTATTATCATTATCACCATATACATAGATGCCGAAATGCGGGTATAAAATAGAACTAAAACAACCATTTCATTTCATCATTCCTCTCATTTCCTTCATAAAACCAATGATAATTGCTCATTTTACGCACAAAATACTTCGCAGACACAGCAGCTGTAGAAGTGAGCTGTGGTAAATCATCTTACTTTTTGATTTCTCTTTGTCTTCTCTGCTCGTCCTCAGTTCTCACCTCACCTTCAATCTTAGAGCTTATCTCTCGCAGGTATTTATCTTTTGCATCATTTCACAGGGAATTTTTTCACAATTTTTCCGGTTTTTGTGATTTGCGATCTTTGCAACAATGACGTGTGCGTAAGCGAGCTTTGGTGGTGTGATCTGGAGAACCACGACTATTTACCTTGACCTTGAAAACTTTCAGACATAAGTAAAGTAGTTTGGTGGCATATTTCAATTATGTCTTATGTGTCGTATGTTTCCACTTCACACATGCAATCCGTATCCGTACATATTACTGTATGCCTATTGCCTATTATAATAGTACACATGTACTCGGTCTGGTGCTCTCTGGAGCTTCTTGGATACATGGTATACTTTGTGCATGTCTGTTTAGTTGCCTACATTTGTACCGAGTACCGAAGTCATGCTCATGCTTTCCGGCTTTAGTATTGATTCTCATTTTCCCTGTTCACCTATTCTCCTCTAGTTCCTTCCATTTTCAATTTCAGCTGACTCCATTCTAGTCGTAGTGGATTTTAAAATTTAATTTATGATTGCAGTTTAATTCCAGTGGTAGTAGTCTGCTCAGCATTTGTAATTTTGTGAAATCAATTCTGTGAGTTTTCGCTTTTCGCTCACGAAAACAAACTAAAAACGGCAGGAGGGACAGACTTTTTTTTTGGACGGGGCACAGGACAGGTCAACTGTATCGTACCGTAAACAATTATTTGGAAACTTATCTTTTTCGAAAAATTGCACTGTCTGCTTCACGACGCCCAGGATCAAGAAAATTCGAGTTTCAATTTTGGGATAATCAATAGTCAAAATGTGGTTTACAACAGTTGCAGTCATCTTGTTCCCGGCATATTTCTTTTTCGATGTGAATCACTTCATTCGAAGTGCCCTCACAATATTATTCGCAAAAACACGGAGGAAGATAGACTTTCTGGATCCGTCAACAATCCATGGTTAGTTTTAATGAATGTTTTGTCAGTTGTGCATTGTGTAACAATCCATGAATTTGTGGATTTTTGCGGTTTTCAAGTTATCTTATATTTTCAATTTGATAATTTCATATTTGCCATTTATTTTTGGTCTTTTTGTTGCAGGACTAGTTATCCCGTCTGACGTAGATTTTTTGCTGTCGCACATGAACAATGGGAGATATCTTCGAGAAATGGATTTCGCACGTCTTGATCATGGAACCCGTTCTGGATTCTTCGCAGAAGCAATGCGGCGAGGAGGGATGGTACTGCTTAGTTCTAGTTTCATCAGATACCGACTGCCACTACCAATTTTCTCACGCTATCAGGTATCTACATCTTAATATGACGCATGTTTGTAGTGAAGGTTATCGTTATCTATATTTTTAATATTTCAAAAATTATCCACTTAGATTGTAACAAATGTCGTGTGGTGGGACGACAAGAACGTGTACCTGACGCACAAAGTGATAACAACGAAAGACAACATAGCCCGGGCGGTTATCTACGCTCGTGCCACTTGCGTCCGATGCAGCGTTTCCGATGTCCTTGACACTATATCTCCTGGATCCCAAAAGCCAGAAACAATTGCTCCAGACTACAAAAAGTGGATGGAAACTTTGGAACTTTCAAGTCAGCTAATGAAGGCCAGTTGTGCTGCCACTGTTGGAGGTGGAGGTAATGGATGTATTCCTCAAGAGATTCACCAAGAAAATGGAAAGAACGGAGGAATTTTGTCTGGTGCACCACTTATTAGTGACCACTGTGCTGAGAAAGAGTTTACTTCTTTGCATCAAGATTGATCTCAGGGCTGATTTAACAATACTTAGCACTTTACTTTAAGTATCTTGATGCTAAATCTTTTTGATGTGTATAGTTCTCAATACCTTGGACAGAGTTTCTAGCCATTTATTCTGTAATGTGTAGAATCTCAAGGTCAAAAGCGCACTTAATAGTATCTAACTGTCAGTGTTCCGTTTCCAATACAGAATTATATAGTTTTAGGATGTTCACTTACTTCTTTAATCAATGACTGTTTTATTTTTAAATATTATAGTAGAAAAATCGATATTTCATTTCCAACACTATCTCACTATTGTTTTTTTCTCAACCCACTTTCAAGTTATAAGATAATAATATCACGAACCGCTACTTGAAATGCCTGATTGTAGTTCATAGTCACGCAAGTCTCCGGATTCAGTTAAGCTTCCACAGTGTTGGGAAGTAGTTACCATTTACATGAGAGCTTTAACTCTGAGTTGGTGAGCTTTAATTTTTTAGTTTTAGAGATTTTTAGCTGTGATTAAATATGTGTTAAAAAGAAATCGAAAGAATCTCTTTCGTAACTGATCTGAAGGATCTGAAAGTATTACTCTTGAATTGCTAGATTTGCTACTCTTTAGTTTACTCCTAAACCAATCCAAGTGTGCGTATTTAAACTAAGATATTAATTATGACATTTTGATTGAACCAGCAGTATCGGTAGTATAGGATATATACTTAAGGTTCTAGTTAATCATACATTGATACCTTTACTTGTGGCCAGTCGACTCCTTGCATCCGCGTATGCATGCGGAAATTTTATTAATTTCCACGATAGTGACGTACTATTGAGATAGAGATTGCGATAATGTAAGTATCTACATATATGTCTCTGTATATGTATATATGTCAAAAGTCTCCTGCTTTCTCTTTGTTAATTGCTTAATGAACCTCGTCACGTTCACTATATTTAACTTGGCCCAACCAACTGTCAACTCAACTTGATTGAGAAACACAATAAAATCTTCTATGAAGTCACTTCATTCGTTGCAGTTTTCCTCTACACTTATCTCATATTCATACAGGCTCATCTGTAATGATTTTAATTTTGGCCATTTCCACGTCTAGCTCCTACAATAAACCCAAGTGCTTGAATGGTGCACATGGGAAAGGGTTGAAATGATTAAGTTCTTGTTGGGCTTTGAAGCGGTTTAAAAACGCGACAAATGAGAACGAAGCATCAGACATCAGACCTCGGCGGATGCCCACATTCCAAATCTGACGCATCTCTTCAAGTTCCATGAGGTTTCCCTCGTGATCGTTAAAAATATGATCAACATTGAAAACGACTTTTTCCAGCACAGTAGACCAAAGAATAAGTATATCACTGCAGTACACAGCATAATAACTAAACATGAATGTAACCGAACCATTTATAAGAAGTTTCCAATCAGAACGTTCATATATCTTCAGCATTTAAACATGAGTACCAATTCACAGGAATACAGGGCGGACCAAGTTCCACTGTTGGACTTGTCTGCTGCAGCTCCCTCCGAGGGTACTGAAACTTCTCTTTGGATCGATAGGGCACCTCGCAAAGATTCTCCAGAAGAGGAAAAGCTAAACGAGCTTTTTGCAAAGGCACACCGTTCGGATTTTCGTACAAACACTGGGTATTGGACTTCTCACAGACGACGTGTGTTAACTGACAGCGCCAACAAAGTGTACTTTCTGTCAACTGTATGCTCCCATAAACTCTACTCCCTAATATTTTATTTCTCCAATCAGTACCAAATTGATTCGTGCATATGATTGTTCGCAGATTTCAGGGATTGCAATTATGCTAGTTGTAATGCTTTGGGTGGTTTTGCTGGACGATACTGAATATGCATATAACATTACTGTGGTGGACCAGAGGAGTAACACGACGCCCATGAAGACGAAGGATCTTACTGTGAAAACGTCCTTTTTTCTAACCATCAAATCGCTGGTAGATGGTGTGATGTTACAGTATGTGGGCAATATTTTAGGGATTCTAGGTGGCGGCTGGGCCTTTAAAATTTCTTCGCCAAGTTATAAAGGCAGCTGTAAACTTCTGCAATACAATCTGGTAAATTAAAAATAATTTCAACTCCTTCCGTCAGCCAATGATTACAATTTTTGGCATGAACTCCGCATATTCTTCGTCAGATAATCCTGCTAAACTTAATCGGAATGATTGGAATGATCTTTGGTCCATTGCTTCCACTTCTGCAAGAGAACACAACGAAGGAACGTGAACTTCTGAAGAACGATGATTTCGAAGCTCGCATGAAAGATGCAAAAGGATCGATACAATATTGTAAGTTTGAATGTCATTTGCCCTTATGTCCCTGGTTTTAATGGTGACATAAACCCGTACCTCGCCCATTTCATCCAGACAAACGTGGCCAATGTTCCGACACCAATAACACTGCCGTACATAAAGACGTAGGAATCTCCGGATCAGGAATAAAGGTAGTGGAAGTAGATTACGCCCTTTTCTTATAGAATTTACTCCTACGTTTTCATACAAATCTATGTATCTTATTTTTTGCAACAGTACAACTTCTGCACTTTGTTGGACTTCACAATTAGCATTCTTTACGTCATGATAGCACCATCAATTATACCACTAATGAACATTATCATGGCCATCCTGGAAATCAAAGTGCACCGAAAGTACTGGGCAGCGATCACATTACGAAAATACAAGAAGAGAACGATTGAGCAACAGAATGCAGACAAGTGTAGGCTTGATTAGGGAATTTCTTCCGTAGTATAGCTAAGATTATAATCGATATCGTAATCTTCACCCGATTTTAAATGCATATATTAGCAGTGTGCTACTTATTATACAAATTAATTCGATCACATAATAAAAATTTTAATTCAAGATTAAAGCTTTTCGCGTATTATACCACGAATATAAATTCTAAGAACGAAAACATGAAAAATCATAACTAGAAATTATAGTAATGTCTGTCTTCACTTCAACAAGAAGTATAGTTTTTTTCGAAGAGAATGTTGGATGGGAAGTGTTGTAAGATATTTGTTGAATCCCGTACAGATAACTGCCGTTATCACAAGGAAGCCTCCGATAATGCTTAAAAGTGCAAAAAAAATATATACAATTTTTACAACCAGATTATGAAGAAGTTCACAATAACTTCAACTTTATATGCAATCTGGCACAACCGTGCAGCAGTCGTTACCTGATCCAATCCGGCACAATGCCTAAGAACAAGAATTGCCAAAGGAAGGCATAAATACACTCCGATGTCCGAGCGATGGACAACGGTCCAGCATTTTCATATTTGACCGCAAGAACAAAGCAAGTTTGACCGAGAAATGTGAGGGATGACAAAGCGATAAAAAGCAAAGTATCTTCTTTCGACGATGGGACACTAAAAACTCCCAAGGTCACCGCTAGCATTCCAGCTTCGAAAACGCCCCACGCCCCACCCACAAGCATCATCAAAGCGAAATGAGTTTTCCGGATTTTTCGCATTAGAATCAGAAATGTGGCTGTACAAACAAGGGCTGCAACTGCGTAACCTGTCCCATGCTGTCGAATTTCAAAATGTTTCTCATCATCTTTCATTTTAATCTTAAAATATACTCTCTTTTTTTACAAAATCTCACCAAAAACGCCGTATCAAATTCAGATTCTCCCGTGATGATCGGGGGTCTTGCGATAATCACTACTCCGATTGCGGTGGCCAACGCCAAAATCACTGACACAACGCCACATGCCTCACTGAGAAAGAAATGGGCGAGAATTGTTACAACGACAGAGTATGATGAGAAGATCACTGTTGAATCAGCGATGGGAATGTACTGAAGTGATATGAATCTGAAAATGGTTGCGGTACAACCCAAAATCCCTTGCATCTGGAAAGAAAAATACTTGAAGATGGGGAAAAGTATTGGAGAAGAAATACAGTTTATAAATGAAATTATTATAAACGTTACCACATATGCCAGCAAATTCTTCCATTTGCCCCTCTTTGTTAGTGGGCATAGCGTTTCAAACACTTCAACTTCCGTACAAAATTGAAAGTAGATAGCAATGGGGATGGAGGGAACGAGGATCCCTCCATATCTGTACATAGTTATCACAAATGGATGATGACCATGGTTTTGGTTGAGCAGCTTCACGATTAATACTGTCATTGAGAAGAAAAGACTGCAGAGAAGGGCGAACACAAGTCCAGCAAAACGACGCCATCCTGATTTATGCCCTGGTTCCGATTCTGGGTCTGGATCTAGTTTAACATTAGCAAAAGCTTGCCTTCCATTTTCTATGGATAAAGGACCAGTGGACCCTGTTAGCGGATCTGTAGCGGAAGGATCAGCAACGAAGTCTTCCTTGGAGCTCATCGTCAGTAAATTTGTCTCTGAAATTTTACGTAAGTAAACACATACCTGAACTCCTGCTTGAAATTTTTGTCACTGAATTGATTCACAAGATGTGGAAGTTCATAGGTATGCCTCATCCATATCCGCCTATACTCCAGATTCTGACTGTCAAAAGTCGAAATGCATGTAACACGGGTGTTTGATTTTTTTAGCATGTGCAAAAAGTATGGAGGCTGTGTGCATGCACGTGTGTTCAGTGTTTCAATATAAGTATATAGCTTTCTCAGGGGTACATATATTGGTAAAACTATATTTGAGTGTATCTAAAAGCCTCACACTTACATAATGTGTTCATTGTTCTACGTCTGGCGGGGGTTTTATCTGACGACTGAAATTGACAGTAACACAAACGCATTGCATATTTCATATAGACATTTGAGACGGGATTATGTATATGCATCTGTACGTATGAGTTTTTTAATCCATGCTGACCATAATTACACATCACGTAGACTCGTTGACATTGACATCCTTTACTTACTTTTAGTAGTTGCCTATATGGCATTTTCGTATTCTTTGGCTGGAGATGAGACAGGATTATATTGATACATTGCTTATATTATTAACGCTCTTTATACTTTTTGTTCATTGGTAAGCCTTCTGCCATGCAAACTGCAAACAGTAAATGATATTGTGTGCCGATGAACATTTATTTGTTCTCGTGCAAAATCCAGCTTCCACTTATACCAGACGAGAGCATTTATACAGATGTAATCGAAAACTATATACTTTAAACTAGTGCCTCTTCAAATGGTATCAAACTAGAGATACGTATATGTGCGTGCATGTATACAACACAAGAACACAAGGGACAAGACTAAGACACAATGTTCAAGTGAAAAGATTGTATTTGAACTTTGCAAATCATTCAAAATTAAATGTGTATCACATCGCTTTTAATTTAACAACGCATCTATTGTAAATGTACGAGATTAAAGAAAGATGGCAGTCTTCCTATATCAACATATACTATGAGGTAGAGGTTAGAGTAGAGGTATCTTTCATTGCTGTTTGATATGATTTTGCACTCAGCAGATATGTTAGCAAAATGTATAATTTAGGGAACATGAAGTTTTCAATTGTATGGAAGACAAGTTTCACTCAAGACATATTTCATGATAATAATCATACACCTTGTAATCCAGCTAGCATTTCTCTGGAGTCTGCTCATATCTGAGGGTGCGATTTTCCAGGAAATGAACAACAGCACCCAGAACAAGCCCTTTTCATTCGCTCATGGTCAGATCATCCGACTCTGGTAAATTTTTTCATAGGCAGTCCGTTCGTATTGTCATGGACAGATATGTAAATCCTCTAAATCCGAAACACCGGCGAGACTACAGTGCATCTATTTTCTGGAAAATATCTTTGGAAAATTCACTTATTTATATGAAGAAGCTCCTTTTCTTATCCCAACTAGACCATTTCCTTAAATCATATTCAATAATCTTTCAATATGAGTGACACAGGAGAAGATCAGTATTTTGGGATGCTTCCAGATGAAGTATGCGATTACTTCTCAAATTAGACACACCTTTAGACCTACCTGCCGCCCCCTGTTTTAACAATTCATCCCCAGTGGAATCTAAGAATGAAGATGTTTTAGAAGCGATATTTAGCTTCTCTCCTGGTTCTTCTGCAGGACTTGACGGTATCAAACCTCAGCACTTGAAGGAGCTCTTGTCCTCCAAAAATGGCAGCTCCAGTTCCCGCTTGTTGGTTGCCATTACCAAACTCATTAATTTGATGTTGGCAGGAAAAGTATGTGACAATGTATGCCGCTTTTTATACGGTGGATCTCTTTGCGCTCTCAACAAAAAAGATGGAGGGATACGTCCTATAGCAGTCGGCAATACCTTCCGAAGAATTGCCTCTAAACTTGCTTGTCGCAGTATCAAGGATCCACTTGGAAATTACCTCAGGCCGAAGCAATTAGGATTTGCAACAAAAGGGGGATGCGAAGCTGCAGTTCACTGCACCAGAAAATACATTTCATACTCCGATCCCTCAGAAAAAGTCCTTCTAAAAATTGACTACAAAAATGCTTTCAACAGCGTAACAAGAGATCACCTTCTCCGTGAAATACAAGTTCGTGCTCCTCACATTTATCCCTACATGTGGCAGAGCTATGCAGAACCTTCCTCATTATTTTTTGGCCTCCATCACATCTCATCACAATCCGGTTGCCAACAAGGAGATCCAATGGGTCCTGCTGCCTTCAGTATAGTTATACACCCCTTGGTGGACTCTCTATCTTCCGAACTCAACTTATGGTATCTCGATGACGGTACCCTGGGTGGTGAGTGGCAAATCGTGCTCAACGATTTTAAAAGGATTGTATCAGAAAGCCTCGTACTTGGTCTTGAAGTAAACCCATCAAAATGTGAACTGCTAATTCTGGATGACTCTCTGTCCGAAGTTATCACCGAAGCGTTTCGTTCTTTTTCCCCGAACATGAAAATTATTTCAAGAGACTCTGTCGGACTCCTCGGGGCCCCTCTAACTGAAGAAAGCTTTGATGGTTTTATGGAAGCTAAAATACCAGAATTTCATCGATTACTGGAACGTCTCCCCCAACTTGAACCACATATTGCCTTTTTTCTCCTCAAAAGTTGCCTAGCTGTTCCAAAGATGATGTATTTGCTCCGCACAACTCCGCTGTGGCACTCAAAACATTTAGTGGAAATAGACTTAATTTTCAAGCAATGCCTCGAGCTGATAATGAATGTTTCAATGAATGATGTGGCCTGGTCTCAAGCTTCATTACCAGTACGAAATGGTGGACTTGGGATAAGGAAGACTACTGACCTCGCTTTGCCGGCCTACTTATCATCTGTAAACAGCATTTTAAAAATTTCCTTGATGATTTTGCCTCGCGAATTAGTCTCCTCAGAGTTCCCTCATCTTGAAGAAGCCACAGATTTATGGAAACTCGCAACATCATCAGAATTCTGTCCGCCTTTTCCAGAAAAACAAGAAAACTGGGATACTCCTTTAATTAAAAACACGTTTAATTCTCTTTCTCGCAACTCCATTCAAGATGAAGCTCGTCTGCTTGCAGTTTCACAGAAGGAGTCCGGCGACTGGCTGAATGCTATTCCTTCTCCCCCCTTGGGCACAGTCTTGGACCCGGATTCACTTCGAATTGCTATTGCGCTCAGACTCGGACTAAAAGTGTATGAAAGTCATACTTGCGTTTGCGGTGAGGAAGCAGATGTGTTTGGTCATCATGGCTTATCCTGCAAGAAAAGTGCAGGACGCTTTAGCAGACATGCAGCTCTAAATGACCTGGTGAAACGTGCTCTCAACGCCGCCGACATTCCATCTCAGTTAGAACCAACTGGACTCAGTCGAGATGCTGGTCGTAGACCGGATGGGGTCACCCTGATCCCCTGGTTCCGAGGAAAATCGTTAGTTTGGGATAGTACCTGTGCCCACACTTTGAGCTCTTCTTATGTTGGAATGACCTCCAAACTAGCTGGAAGCGCCGCAGACGCCGCCGTGAAGAAGAAACACAGCAAGTACAAGGACATTAGGAGCAACCAGAATTACCTCTTCATCGCTTTCGCAGTAGAAACCTTTGGTTCTTGGTCCCAGGAAGCTCTAGAATTTGCTAAGGAACTGAAACCGAAACTGGTGAAATCCTCAGGAGAACAGAGATCCCTAGCCTTTTTT
>JAQFZW010000724.1:0-44679 GCA_034687055.1 Heteromurus nitidus | reverse complement strand
GTATGTTTGAGTAGCGATCCAGATGCAGGGGGAGCTTTTGGGAGAGTCAAATATGTCGATGTGGAAGATTACGTACCTATCGACAAATGTACAACAAATGGGGGTGGTAATGAAGGCGGTGGCTCAGGCGTGGAAGCTTTAAGCTCCCATTCCATAGTGCTATTCATTACTATTTTCTCTGGACTGTTGTTAACAAATGCGGAGCTCATGTAGAAATTTAAATTCACATCACATGAAACCAATGTACCTAAAATGGGGAGATCGGAGAAATTTCTTAAATGTAATCTTCCTCAACCTATATAAATAACGTTACTTAAGTAACTTAAGCAGAATCTGTGTACCAATAAAATTAAATAATCAGTCTCAAACGGTTATTGCAAAATAGCTTCAATCATGAGTCATATTAACTATATTAAGTCTGTCTGTGAGTGAAAGGTTTATTGTGGTTCTAGATTTCTGATTTTAACTCAATTTCGTAGTTGCACGGTCAGCCTTAATTTTCCTCTGGTATCTGAAGATGAGTGTGATGAGCTCATATTTGCTCTGACTATGCACCGGTGCAAACGAAAACGTTGGAGGAAGCAGAGTAAAATTTCTTTGTTCTGTAATGATTTTTTTACATGAATGGGCGATGACGTGTCTCCGTCTCCATGATCCATTTCATACGAATCCACATGAAGCTTTTGATGGACTCGGACCAAGAACATATATCATATATCACGTTCACAAATGCTCACATATTGGATTTTGGTTTTGCCTTTCTACTCTAGTACATGAATTAGACAATTGGGTACAATGGCACAATATCCATGTGCAAATATGCAACGCATCGCATCACACCCCTCACAAAGGCAAAGGGAACTCTTCATCCAGTGAGCACAATGGAAGGAAACAAAATATAGTTTGTAGCATGTACAGAGGACTGAGCAACCCATTGCCGACGTACTTGAATACTATAATGGTTCGCTGTCTGTTTTCTTTCCTGTACTGACGTATTTTCCCCAAAGACGAGAAAAATAAAGTGTGTGCGTGCACCCAAATGATTGTGAAATTGTTATTATAAGAATATGTTTTCTTACACGCTACGAGCTTTAGCAGGTTCAAAAACAACTGTCAGTTGGGATTATGGTATATGCGTATTGAAGAAACTGGCAGGTACGGAACCGAAAGGGTGTTCATTGTACAAAAAATGAGACAGTGCAATGGCTCTCGGCACTTGTTTTCTAAAAGAAGACATACAAGGTTTCTCTGTGGACTTCAAATTCCATAGGCACAGGAAGGATTAGCATTGCGGTGATGTTGATGTTTAAAGTGAAGACGTATTTTTTGTCGGACACGATCGCATATAATGACAGTCATCTTCATAGACAGTCGTCATCATCATAATATAATATGTTTGTGTGCGCGTAGGTACTTCAACCCTTTATTGCACTGAGACCCAATAATACCTCGACACCCGAAACACCACAGCGGAAAGTTTTATGAACCTGATAAAAGACGTTAAGTAGACTTTAGACGTTAAATAGACTTTAGACTAAATAGAAGTTGACGATTATTCATTAAATTTGATAAATATAGTCGTAACAAAAGAAATGGTCTATAATATTTCCACTGGAAGAATAGTTTGTGAGTAATGGCCACTATATATCCCTTTGTTCATTGGCATGTCAAAATCTGGTTATGCGCAACGTATGGACATGGTGTATTGTATTTGCACATCAATGAATTCCTACTTCCTGATGTCATTTTGATAAATTAGATTTTTCTGATCCAATTCTTCTGTGGTTTAAGAATTACTGCGCATAAATATCAGTTTTCACCTTTTCCTGTTAATACGTCTTACGGAATCATTTACTCAATTCACAGATTCAGGAGAGCAGCCACAGGCCCAACGATTCGCAATCACACACAATATTTTAGAAAAAACAAATACTAAAACAATGGCCTTAAGAAATAAAAACTACATTTTTATTATTATTGTTTGTATATAAAATTGATTAAACCGTAGACACGAATGCATATCTTCTTGCATACTTCAACTTGAAATTTACTGCTGCGCTACAGGAAAATGAAGAATGAAGACATGCTTCACACAATCAAATGTGTAATCCGTTCCGGTATAGAGTAGCTTCAACATTCCCATCCCATGAAGGTGATAGAGAAAGAGTAGCATTATATTTTTGCAATGCAAAAGAGTAGTCATTGGAGGGTTGGCTCATGGCTCGCTGTAGTTGGCTGGGTTGTTTTGGACGGTTCCATTGTGCAGACACAGGTTGAACAGCGAACAACAAGAAAAATCTTGGATTCTTCCAACTTCACCTTTTAACTTTTCAAGCCATCTTCAGAGATGCTGGATAAATATGCACACATGCATGAGATGAAGTAGAGTGGCGTTACAAGCAAAGCTTGCAGATTTTGTGTATAGTTAAAAGTTCAGAGTGTATACGTATTGTCCTACAAAATTTGCAACAACAGAAAACCGCTTACATAAGTAACTACTTTTTGTACCTATGTAAATGGCATCATATTTTCATTTCATAATATCATGGGAGTCACAAAGAGAAGATCTTCAAGGGCTTTAGATAAGACTATATAGGAAACTATATACCATAATACTTATTTTGATCGTCAAAATTAGATATTGTTGTATAACCATTCGTAAACAAATATGGTTCTATTTTTTTCTTGGAAAAAATTCCTTCGTACAAATCCAAATAATATCTGACTTCATCAATAAAATATTTACAAGATAGCAATAAGAAACGATAACAAGAAGATGCTTTCGCATACAGCGTAGCACAGTTTATGTGAAGATATCACTTTTCGGGAACGATGAACCAAAGATATTAGAAATTGTTCGATGCGTAGAACGGAAACCCATTACCCATAAAACGATTACGTAGCAGTCGATATCAAGTGTAGTGTAACCTAATATTTTTTACAACAACACACAGTTTATATAATACTAGACTTGCAAAAATTAGGACACTGAAAAATGCATGGTGTATTTGGCTTTTGCTCATAAAACTACGACCATTTGGGTTTTTGTATTTGCTTACATGTGTGCGTAAGTGAAGTATGCTGTTTGAAATGTTTGGTGTGCACATATATTTTTTTGCAGTCGCAAGTGAAGAAGGGTCAGTGTTGCTTTTTGGCTTGTTGGCAGTTTGTTATAGGTGCGACAGGATACTTGAGCCGCTATCACTCAAAGCATTTATCTGATGTGGTGGTATGCATTGCGTATTCATTACTTTGCGAGCTCTCGCACGAACATCGAATTCATTATTCTACGTATTCCCTGAACGGAAGCAGCAATACCAAGCTTTCAAGGAGTAAATTAGAAGTCTAATCCAAACCCTCGGAGACATTTGGTTCAGTAAAGCTGCTGGCTACTAAACTGCAAGAACCTTTCCCAGTTTTGATCTGTGCGACCGTTCCTTCATTTTTCAGTTCGTTGCATTCAACATGCGTTCAACCTTTTTTTTGCTTGTTGCTGCTGCAAAATGTACAAAACTCTAGACATATGTTCTCTGAACTCTGAAGTCCATGCATATTTTGAGTGCCGAAACCGTCAAAAGTCATAAGCACTAGCAACGCAGGCTGTAACAAAGACTCACTAATGCGATACAAGTTACAATACGCCCGTTCTAGTATCAACATGGACTTC
Organism: Heteromurus nitidus; assembly: GCA_034687055.1. Lineage (NCBI taxonomy): Eukaryota > Metazoa > Arthropoda > Collembola > Entomobryomorpha > Entomobryidae > Heteromurus > Heteromurus nitidus. The sequence goes on along the minus strand of JAQFZW010000724.1, from coordinate 41,012 downwards.
GTCATAAAAAAAGATATTCGTTCGGCATGATGCCTGATGTGCAGCTATAGCTGCATGTGGATGTACTCACATTCATTTCATACTAAATCCACTTTTATGATATTACCATTCTTGCGAGTTGAGCTGAGGCATGTAAAACGGAGCGGACGAGGGGAAAATGCAGGCTCGTCTCCTCATCGCAAGCAAAGTATACCGTAACGAACAAAAAAGTAAAAATTCTCTATATTCCTTTGTTGGATTGGCTGGTAATTCATTGTGGAAAATATGGCAATCAAATTGATACCTACAAAAGCTGACAATATGTATGTCTCAAAGTCTCAATGAACTTGCATTGTGTTAAGAATCACTGATGCATCCTGCATTTGTGATTTGTAATCGACAGGCCTAAAGTATTGTTCGCTTATTCGATTTGTGCATTCTTGTAGCTAAAATGATATGATTATGTACTATTCGTGGAGGTTCTCAATTCACTTTTTTTATCACTCCACTCCCATATGTTAGCACGTGCAAATGTTATCACAATGTTTAGCCACGTATTGTGTTACCAAAATATGTACGTGAATCCTAAGTCAAATATATATGCTTTGTTTGAACAAGGAGCTCCACAAAAATTAATGCATTTATTTGGTTTGAGTGGTGTACGATATGATTTTGTAATGGTGCATTGTGGTGCATGATGAAAATTCTTAATGTTTTCCCAAAAAAATTAATGTAGCCATCATCGCCATCGCCGATATACATATTCACTTCATGAAGATTGCAAAGTTTTGTGGGTTATGGGTTATCTTTATGATATAATGGTGCCATATGATCGTATAACTATTTGTGAAACTGATTCAATTCTCCTAAAGTACAATCGCACCAAACAAATCTATTCACAAATGTGTGCAATTCACACTTTTGTGTTGTATTGGCTTATAAAACAGTTCGTCATAGTGTTTTGTATACACAGAGGAGAATCATTATAGCCAGATCTCCGCACATCACACAAGTGGAATCAGAACCACCATGGACCATGATAACGAGTATCAAGCCACACGAAAAGCTAATGACATAAGAAGGAAACACACATGTCATATTATATTATTCTCCTCTGGTTTCCATTCGCAGCACATTTAACCGTGTAGCGCATCTCTTGATCATCCACCCTCCACACATCCCTCACTTTGACTTTGCTCAAAGTAAAAGTGAACTCTTCGCCTCGCATCGTTTCCTCTATACTTGTCTTCAGTTGAGCCGAGTTCGCTTAGTCGATTCTCATCTCGAAAGTTGAGTTAGGTAGACAACTTTTGGAGGTAGGCTGGTTTTTCAGTCGAGAGAAAAAAAAATATAATCAACTTCAGTCGGAATTGTGATATGCATTATGTAGCGTGAGTGTTTCAGAGTTTAGCAAACCAAGTGAAGCTCGACTACATAACATACTCTCCTCTATTGTTTGTTTTTGTTGTCCGTGTTGTCGTGTGGTGTGGTGTTAGTGGAATCCATGTGAAATGTAAGTCAAGTTTTCCAGTCTTCTCATCATCACATTATTCATGTCTTAATTTCTGGACTACAAGTTTCATACTAGCAGCTTTTAACTTCATTTGAGTAGTTAAAAGGTAAGGTGGATTATTTCGTTATGTAATGTAACGTGTGTGTTGTAATTCAATCACTTTAAAAGCAAAAGTTGCGAAAGTAGTCCTGGTCCATGGTCGTCATCATGGGAAGCTTGTATTTTTGCACTCTTTCGCTGTGAGATGAGAGATGTACCTCTCCCAGCGTTTATTTCATATGATTCTTACGACGATGATTCTACGGTTTTCCTATATCGCAATCATAGTGGTCGAATACACTTCGAGATTAGTGGATGTTCTGATCGTATTTTTCCTTTTTGGGTATTGGACCAAATCTGAAGAATTTTGCTTTTGGTGCGTGCCTAATGCCTAATTCGGTTAAAACTGAAAAATATAAGGAAAGGACGATGTCCTTATGAATATGTATCAGGGTCGTAGAATTTATATCTTCAATAAACAGATTGTAAAACTCTATATGTTTGTTATCAACAAATGAGGCATAAGATATACCCAATTCGAATTCTTGTAAGCAATAAGGTAACGGAAGATTATGGGAATTTCGTCCGACGTCTGTGTAGTCGAATCTTAAGAAAAATCAATTCAATAACACCCTTGCACCCAGTATTTCCCATAATACCAAATGTATACAGACACACACTTTTGGGCAATCACTCATGATGGGATGTCATTTCATTTCTCTGCTCCTCTTTACTGAATTTTATGGCTCATTGTAAAGTAGTTCACTATTCATCTGGGTTTTTCAAATGCGGATGAAATCATCGCGGATGACAAGCTCGACAAGTTCACATGAAAAGGACACATTCTCTCTAGCGTAAAAATAGAGCATTTCAATTGAAGACAAACACAATTTACTTGTTTCCCCACTCTAGCTAAACTCTTCTCTTTAAGGTTAGCCCAGAAGGGAAAAAAAGATCAAATATCAAGTGTCCGTCCGTCAAAATCCATTCCGCTAGCTCACACTCACGCTTTTCCTCCTTGAGTTTTGTTTTTGTACCGTGGGTATATATAAGATCGTCAACAAAAACACAAGAATGCTTATGCGCACTCCTCTCCTTTCTTCCACCAAATTTGCTTTTTCCTACTTGGAAAAGTTCTCATGATCATCATGATCATGATCCCTATATCCCATATCGTCTACCGTGTACAAACCTCTGTGCAAAACCATAAGTTTTGGTCGTTGCACACACATTTATCATGTCATCATAAGGTACAGTCGAGATGAGAAGGACAAAAACAAGGAATTGGGGGAACATGAAGGGGGACATAAGGACCATTTTCCACGAAGCATATATTACAGGGAAACAAAACAGTTTTCCAGTTCCAGTCTAACCAGACAAAAAGACCCTTATATACCATACCTACTCTATCCAGGACCGTATGAGCTCCTCTTCTACGGTCTACTATTTACTTACTTCCAAGACTGAACTACACAAGAGGAGATAAATGCCATAGGGAATCCAAGAATAACTCAGAGTGAGCCGAGTCCCAAGTATAGCCAGACACACATAAAATGAAGGAGTACAGATGAGTGTAGTACAACTATTATTATGCTATCTCCTACCTACACACTCCATATATAAGAGAACCCAGACCAAGGACACATTTATTTTAAGCTTTGCACACACAAGCAAAAGTAGTAGAGAAGGAGAGAGGTAGTCTGTTTGCCTCTATCTAGCTGCATATAACATGGCTTATTGTTTGGCTTAGCACATCATCATCATCGGCTAAAATTCTGAACTCAACTCTCTCAACTCAACGGGGACTGACTAACTACACACTATACACACACCAACAAAAAAACCTACACATCATCATCAGTATAGGACTGAGACTGAGAGACTGGAATATCGCTAGCTCTCGTCATGATATGTTATGTGTACATTTTCCTTTTCATAGCACACCGAAACGAATGGTGGAAGTATATATGTATGTATGCTCATACTCACAAACTCACAACACACTCTCACTCCATATATTTTCCCTATATAATGTTCACGCAGTTCTGCTAGTTTGGTTTAGGTACATTGTATATACTCTAGATATAACTTTGTTTCTAATAATCAACAATGTACATCAGAGAACAAGACTACAGACTAACCAGTTACGCGTTTCTTCTCTCTCTCTCAATACATATAAGCTGTAGGTATTATAACTGCGTTATACCTTGTTCATCATCATCAAGGCTTTCTTCTTGCACTGTATTGCAAGTTATATGGGTTTTCTGAGCTCGCTTTTAGAGTGTAGTTATCTTTAGACATATCTGCAGTAGGTATATCTTTACGGATTATTATTATGCATTCTCTGCTCAAACTCAACTCGCTGGAAGTTGTTCAACAAAACTTTTACTCGCTATATACTTATATGATTCTCTCTCCACACCATAAATACAGATATATTGTGAGAGAATGCTAACAAAATACATGCACGCATCAACATCTTCATAGCATAAACAGTGTGAGCGAAGAGAAAAAAAACATCAATCCAACACTTCTTCAGTTCATTTTGGGTACTCGCATCGAACGGACTCAGGCTAAAAAAACAGATGAAAAATAAAATTAAAGAATGAGAAGACAAAGTTAGCGGAGCATTTTACGCGAATTTTTTAAGCTCTTGAATTTTCTTTAGAAAAAGTGAAAAAATGTGAAAAGTTTGTGTAGAGTTTTTTTTATAGAATCTCTCAAGATCGAAACATTGTATCAACTTTTCTATTTTTAACAAAAAAAACTCGTCCAAACCAAACTAAGTCTGTAATCCTCCTCCTCCGGTAATTTTTTCGTGAAACTAAAATCAGCCATTATTGGGTTCATTTTGCAGAGTTTGTGAAGATATCCACTTCAGTATGAGATAAGTTCTCTGTATCAACATCAACTCTCAAAACTGCACCGTGTGTGTTTTGTTTACCAACAAACGAGAAACGAAAATTGCATCGTTATCAGTCATGGTGCGAGTGTGATTAGCTAATTATCAGAGATAACTGAGAGGTGCTCTCTGGGAATACCAAGGACGACTAAGATATCTGGAAAGGATTTATCGGACTGGAACTGGAATACTGGAGTGGAGTGGATAATCTGATATTTTGGTAATGAGATCAAGTATTAGCTCCGTAGGAGTTGTTCGAAATGATTAAAATAGTCAATAAAACTTATTGATTTGCAAAGAAAAAAGTAGGATATATGTAATTTTTTGGTTGCACAATTTGTATGAATGAATACATGTGATTTTTGTATTTTTACACAATGTATCACAAGACGAAATGGTGAAAATATGATATCTTAATGTTTTATATATGAATGCTCATTAGGTATTGTATATATCGTTCGTGCGGTAATGAGCATACAATTCAGTTATTAGTTGGAGTTGCATAAAGGTTCCTTTGGAGTTGCGTTGGATTGGATCTTGTTGAGTTGAAAAAATGACGCAGGCACGTCTAGTCTGTTTACATTAGGGTAGACATTCTTGTATTGAACGAAACCTGAAACTCGCAAGTTGAAGCAGTTAGAGGAATATTGCATTTTTGGTTGTTTTTATTATGACGGCAGAACAAGGACAAGTTATATGTCACTTTAGGCCTGTAGAGTCTTAAATAATGTTTAGTTGCATAAAGAAAAAAAGCTGACTCTCGTTGTTCGGATATATGCGTATATATAGTGGTTACGTGGCTATGTTATCCTTAAGTGGAATCGTATGTAATTGCTTAGTACTCGGGGGCTACTATTTAATCGAAATAGTACGTTCCTCATGTATGCATTATAAATGCAAGTTTCCATAATTTATTAGGTTTTACGTTGAAAGAAAATGGATTGGGAAGTCCAACAAGCGATTTTATATGATTGCTCATATACTATAGCCATATACATGTACCATTCCATAATCCCATTAGTTTTATGAAAGCATTTTTTAAACTTGAAAACTGACATCATATCATAATGTATCGTTGCTATTCAGCTTCAGATTTGTGGGAAACCGGACAACGTAGCATAAACTCCCAAGATTTTCGGGAAGGTTGGGAATAATTTCATTGTCCCGATCTTCGCAGTAAACCGATTGAAAAGAGGAAGGGAAAATATATTTGACCATCATTTTTCAATTTTTGTTACAACAGTTATGTACTTACAACTTACGAGGATACAATGATAGGAATGCTTTGATGCAATCGTATCAGGAAAAGGAAAAATATTTAATATTTCGTTCTGCGAGAGAGGCACACTGACAACTTGGTGCTGCACACTTCAAGTTGAACTGGTATAGATAAAACAAGCCAGAAACAATAGACCACGACTACGCGCTATTGAAACTTTGCACAGCGCGTTGCAAATTGCAAATCATAATCATTCATAATGTTGCATGTCCGTACGTGCCTGGTTGCCGTTCTAAGTGGAGGGGTGAGTGTCTAGAGAGAGATAAAAAGTTATTAAGATCAAGATAACCTTGAGACATTGTTGTAGATCAAGCAAGAAAAAAAGGATGGTCAACAATAATGTTGCGCTCAATGTAATGCAACTCCATTTTTATTTGCGTACACGTTTATATGCACTTCTAAGGTTGATTAAGAATTTTACCATCTTGCATATTATAACATTTTACGCTTCATATTTGATGCGTTGAAGTCACAGGGTTTACGCTTAGGTATAGTAAAAATGCAGTATATTTCTTCAACTTTGTTCGAGGCTACTACATTTTTTCCTGTTGTGGTATCACATACTATAATTATAATGTTATCAATTTCCCAAGTGCAAAGCATGCACATTGCTTGTTATCAACGGTGTGAAAACTGACAACGACTCTCTTGGGTGGCATGCACAGCAAAAGATTTAGATGTTCTCACTAACTATGCAAAAGCTACACCTAAAGTGGATAAGGGAGAAACAAAGGCCACCACACTTACATACCTTAAGCATGTGCTCTTGGCAGACGTAATTATCGTCAGCTGTTGAGTAATCTCAAATCACTGAAAATTTTCAGGGATATGCATATGCAATTAGGTGAAATTTAGCTGCAGACTCCTCGCACTGCAGTTTTCTCACAATATTATTGTTTGAAGAAAGAAACTGCAACAATAGATAGATGCGCACTCGCTTCACTAGTGCTGAGATATGCAGAAACTGAATAACAGAAGAGAACGTGATGTGCGCCAAGAATCTATCTTTGAACATAACAACATAAGATATAGGATAAGAATATTGTTGGGTTCGATGATAAGGTACATATTTGGAAAAAATATTTGTAGAGATGAGAGGTGCAGTATAAAGAAAAGATGGCGAAGCAGCTAATTCTCACCGATTCAACTCAACTCATGTCGGAGCCCTGAGCATTCTCGTAGCGTAGCATATTACAAGATGTTTGAGCAATTGAGCAAGTTTAGTCGTATAATTTGTTACACACGAAGGAAGAAGAAAGTAAGAGTGGAGGATCTAATGTTGAATGACTTAGATAAGAGATGCCAGAATATTTTTCCTTTTCAACATTGTATTTGGTTACAGCGCAAGTTTGGCCTGGCGTTGCTGGTAATAGTTTTCGGCTATAATTTTATTCTTGGTTCAACATGTTTCTCGTATTATGAACTGCAAAGGTTAACTCAATTCAAAGAGTTAGGAATTGCACATGCTACGGCCGTTACGGGCAGGGCATGTAATGTGCAGATCTGATATTGGCAACACCTTCGATTCGATCGTTCCTTAATCTCTAATCTGTAGCTTGGGTAAATAAGAGTACTATTTTTTTAGTACATGCACGTTGAGCGCTGCAACATTTTAGTGCATTTTAATTAGTACAGTAGCATGCACAACAAATACTTTGTTATCTTCATGGTTTAAGCAGTAGCTGGTGATCGAGCAGTAGCTTTTTCTACTTTTACTCCTTCATATAGCAAGTAAGATCCAAGTCCCCATACTTAATATGTCACAGAAAACCATGAAACCAAAACCAATTAATACCTCTGAACACTAGGCAAGTCATATGAAGTCATAATAAACTACATATGTCCTGTCTTAAAAATTGGAAAAGCATTGCTGGATGAAAATCCGGTGGTCATTGTCTATGCCTGATTTTAGCCTGAAGTATGATCCTTAGATAATTTGGTCGATTACATTTAACATTTAACGTATTTTTAATGATATTTCCTCCAGTATCAATCATATGATTATATCTGCAGATTATGTATGTTCAGATGTAATGAAAATGGAAAGAAAACATCGGGGTACTGCTATGCTATATGTATAAATGTCGTATCAAATAATCAAAATAGAAGTAGATAGCGTGGGCCGATGGTCAATAATTGATCATTTTTATTACAAAGTGTAAGGCACAAAAGTATTTCTAAGTCGTCAAATATTAGATTTTTCATTATTAATATTAATTATTTCATTATTTGCGTACTTAACCAACATAGACTCAAACTAATATTTTAATAACAAATATTCATATTGAAGGTTATAATTAATTACTAAATGCATGGGTAAGCAATCGCGATATACGATTATCGATAATGCATGGATTAATTGTGCATTACGTATGTTGCAATAATATTAACTTACGAATACGTTTTATGCGGTTTTAAATGAGATAAGTAAATAGAAATTTAAAAAATATCACAGGCATTAAACCCGTAAATACAAATTACAATTACAAGCAGCTTCTAAGGTTTTGAAAGTAATTCTAGCACACGTCTTTTAACGGAAATAAAAAATTGGGATCTTTTATTCAATTTCATTCCCCGTTCCTCTTCCTTTGCTGAAGAATTCTTTGTGAGTAGTCGTGCGATTGCAAATGGAATAGTTTAAGCTGGGACATTTAAAACACTTAAATTCGAACTAACTTACTCATTAGTTGGCTCTTTGGGCTTGAGCTTTTAAAAGCGATAACCGTTATAGCACACTAACGCGGCGGCGGATCCTTTCATGGGTGAAATCGTGAAACGTTTATAAGTACTAATCTGTGCTTCGTGCTTGTGCCCAAAATACTCCAAGCTTCCAGGCAGATGTGCAAATATAAACCTACTCCAATAAAGACATATCGTTTCTCTTACGTTAGTACCTCTAAGCACTGGCTTTACTTATTCATATTCATCTCCAGAGGATAGAGACTTCATCCAATCCAGTCGTGTAGATTTTGAGTTGAGGAGGTGACCAAATCCATACGTGTAATAGACAGTGTTCGCAAACCTCGCAATTCCCAACGCTACACTACAATACACGCTACGGCCCAATTTTCGACACTTTTGCTTCAACGTAGAAATGTGCACGTGCTCGCAAAAAAATGCATTGTTATTCTCTAATTCTCATACATTATTTTTTGTAGGATGTTTGTTTGGAAGCTAACGATATTTTTTTGAATGATTGACAGATTGATTGAACTGTTGTTTGGATTGTGCTGGGGATTGGATATGGGCGAACCTAGGACTCAACCTCTCCATACTTGAAAACACCTATAAATCGTTCACAGTCGATATATTAATTTCAATTCAGAGTTTTATGGATGCAAGCGCAGCGTCGACAAATTAGCATAAAGGTTTTGGAAATGCTATGGAGGAGTTAGATTCAGCGTTGGAGCGACTGGGAATGTTAAGCACTGTTACAAACGCTAGACGAGAATTTTTAAGCGAAATGCGTTTGAGAGGAGTGCGATCTCAAACATCATGTCCCTTTCCATGGAGGAAAGATTCGTCGAGGTAAACTTTCGCATTTCCAATAAGCCAGCCTTATTACCAAACATAATAACAATAACATAAAAGTACTTGCTTGTGAGACGGAGTCGAGTTCCTTATAAAAGTGTTTCTTTTAATTTTTTTACAGTGAGGATGCTCAGGAAGACTGGTATAGTCTCCCAATAAAAGAAAACCTGGGAATGGACAAAGTCATGGTGTATGGGGGAAGCAAGCTTTTCAACCGTCGCAGTCGATCAAAGCTTTACCGTTCAATGCCGTATGACATAAACCGAAAGAAATCTGCACCAAACACCCTAGTAAGCCCGATGAGTCGATTGGTAGGTCCGTCAACTCCGACATTACCGCTAATTCTGCAGCAGCAGCACTCACTTCCCAACTATGACGCACTGAATAAGAACAGAAAGACTGATAAGTTTCCAGTTCCTCTTCTGTCTCGTTCAAAGTCACTGGAAGATCTCAGAGAATCGCCCAACAAGTCCAAAGCCAATAGATTCCAATTACTCCACTGTGACGACAGCAGCGACGGAAGTTGCAACGGTAGCAATAGTATAGAGTCTCCGTTATCTCTTTCGCCGAGAAATAGCTTCTTCAATGTTCTCAAGGGCGAAGTAAGCATTAAGCAGGAAATTGATTCTATGTCAATGAGAATTGAGAAGTTAGATGTAACGTAACATCGGTTGTATTTAAACTGTAGATATTACTATATGACAGCTACATGCTTACTCTCTGTCCTGATCCGACTCGAATTATTTTAATGTCTTACATGCGAGCGGGCTGTGATTTATATGATTTATGATTGTCTTGTAATCACCGTGTAGTATCTATCTATTCATTTAAAGTCACTCTCGGATAGTGTATAGTGATTTGACGACGCACATGATTCAAAATTTTGAATAATACGAAAATATGATTGTAGTTGTCCGGATAGGAACAACACTGGATGAATTTTTAATTTTCGGTTTAGATTAGTATATAAAATTATAGGATTGGTTTTTTGGATTAGTTTTTTCTGCGTCTGGCTATAGTCAGCAGTTGATTGTACAGCGTAGCGCCGCGGATTGTGGCACTAGCAAGAGTTTTGATAAATAACGTATTTGTGGTGTTGGTTGTAGATGGGATGTAAAAAGAAATACTGGTAATTGTTGTTTCGTGTCACTGTTTTGTTATCACAAGGAAAGAGTGCCCTTGTCGGACTTGAACTGAGTTACGGATTAAGAATGGAGCAAAATTTTGTAATGCTTTAAGTTGTCCTCTGATGATAATCATATAAAGTTTTATGGTGAAAAGTCTGATCTGCTACTTGCAAGCAACGTCGAATACAAGGAGGCGATTTGTGATTTATAATTTTCAAGAATTTAAAGCCAAGAATTGAGAGTCAAATTCTCGCAATCTTAACCCCACATTCCATATCTATGTTTTCAAAATACGGCAAAAAAACAAAGAAATAATCCATAAATTGATTTTTAGAGCATTATCTTGACTATGGCCAATTGTTCGAATACTTCAAAACAATAAGTGAATCCCATTTGTGTAGCGAAAACTTCCATAAATACATTTTGCTGTGTATTCCCTCAATTTGTAATATTGCAGGCAAAAACTATCAATAGTAGGAATAAATTAGAAAATGAATTTTACAATGCGAATAATTATTACGTCCGCGTATATGATGGGTAAATCTACTGTACCAAATGAACTCGAAAAAAGGAGTTTTTGCCTCATGTGCCGTGTTGATTTATATATTATTGACCACTTGAGCTACAATTTATTAACAGCTTTATTATTGTAAAACGTTTATACGTTGATGCATTTATAATCGTTAAGTACATTGTAGATCTCTCAAGAGGAAAACTTTATAGATATGATTGTTTCGTTATAGGCAGCCTCACCTCATTAAGTCTTAAGCAATGAACTGCATAATATTATTTTTAACGAATTTTGTCATTACACGTAATAATGTCCGCACGATCTAATTATAAGTACGTCACCACTACGTCCGGATCGCATTTCATGTATGTGTATACGGTTTGACTACAACAGTTCGGAAATAAACTTGCTGATGATTAAAAATATGTTTTCTCTATAATTTATCGTGGTTTTATGCTATATATCGGTTTGCATATTGTGCTAGCAAATTCATCGACTATATTTAATGGGATTTTGCATCATAATTTGTGTACGATGATATTCGCAGACTATGAAGTAATAGTCGAAGGCGAAATCCGTATTCTGTTATAAACATGGTGAATGTTTTAAGTTTAAGTGGCAGGCGACTTTTTTCAAACTTTCACCAAATCTTTTGGCATATTATGCATCGAGAATGATTTTGGATTCGTACCTCTTTCTCAATTTTAAAAAGGTCTCAAAGCATTTATTAAATCATCTCATGCAAAGTAAGAACACAAACAAGTCGACTCCCAAGTTTTTTAACCATAAACAAATACATAATATCGTTTTATGAAGATATTTTTTGTGGTAATACTTCTACAAACATATATAAATTAAATAAAAAATAACCTAGTGTGTATTTCAAATTTTCATCATAAACCCCATATCCGAGAACATTCTCACAAATAATTTACAATCATACATTCATATTGTATTAATTAAACAAAATGTTAGACTACATTACCGTAAGTCTTCAATATATATCATTTTGTCAACCACCTGTAAATACATTTTACAATTATTCAGAATTAATTGAGTTACCTAAATTACGTATGAATGAGCAAATATTTTATTGATTCTCCAATTTTTTTGCTCAAAAGTAATGTCGAATTTTCATTCATCTCATCAGTCCAACAGCCTCAAAAGTTCAAGAAAAATGCAGTATTAAAAATTATATAAATTCCTGCCACCCTCAATTTTCTGGTCATATTAAACATTTTCCATGCATCATGAAACAAATTCATGTACTGTTATAGTGTTGTGCACTATTATACTTTGAAATAAGAGATATATATTAAACTGTATCATCATCATATATGGTGAAATTAATCTCTGAAATTTGAAAGGTAAAATTACATCGAACTTAAACAATTTATCAAGATACTGTAATATACGAAACAAGCGTTCCTGGATTGGATTTGAACCATAAGCATAAACATGTATGTATGTCATTGTCATTATATATTGTTTCCTAATGCATTACTCATACTCGTCTACATTCTCCTGTCATAATTTAATAATGCAATCCTATCTTAAAATGATATTTTTAAGATTTAACTTTTATCTCGAATTCGTCGTAATCTTTTCCACTTGTATACTACTACTTCGTTGGTGACTCGATTTTGGCTGCTGGCTGGTGTGAACAACTTGGGCTTGATTTTGATGTTGTGTTGAGCAAGTGAAAGCAGAACAGTCCCGCTTGTTAATTGCAGACAGCACATCACTCAAATTCGAATTCACTGAGCTGGACACGGAATCTGGCATCCTGTTAAATACACAAATTAAAATAATTAACCTTTAAAAACGCCAAAAAGTCTAATTTGTAGCTTCAAGTCTAATCATCACATTTAAGATCGCCTGCAATGATTTCACATCCTCAGCATTTATATATGCAATCAGAAACAATGTCTTTGTGTCTAATGCATATGAAGCTAGTTTACTCTAGATCGTTACAGGATGACTACGCATCGATGCGCAAATTGATCCACCTGAGGTTGCTGAAAACCCAGATTAATTCAGGTTTTTTCGAAAGAACTAACTTCAGTAGGCTTGCTTGGATTTGTCGATGATGGTGAACCCAGTTTTTGTCCCTAAACTTGACTTCTCGTCTCTTTGAAACAAAAACTGTGATGCGATTCAAACTTACCCTCTTCATCGAAATTCTTCATCAGTTGGCCCTACCATCGTCGTACGACTGACCTACATCATTTTATTCGAGTCACAATACGCGTACGTGTAAATGTCCATGTAGGTTTTGCAGAAATCAGTGTTAGAGTTAACGCAGACAGGTGTAATGCAAAACTAGGAGAGCCATATATTCTCTACTTCATTGTAATATATCATTCTCTATCAAACATTCTACACCACGATCCTATTGCATTTGTACCAAGGGAGGATATCATTATTATTTTTTTCTTCAAACTATCACTCAAAAGGTGACCAATCCCCCTTTCAAAAGCAACCAGAATCACTTACACCTGAAACCACATCATACGTATTTTATAGTTTGTTTCGAAAAGTATCAAACCGAAACCTGTATTTTTATTATGATATTTTGCTACTACAAAACTCAGACATCAACTCTATGCGACTGACTGGCTTTTGGCTGCCAGCGCCCGTAGCTGACATTAATTTTTTAAAGTCAAAAGTGGGTGAAGCCAGTTCTAATAGTTTGAGGAAACTTGTTTCATCCTTTATCCTTAGTATCCTCCTCCACTTTGTGACTTGAACATCGTCATTGAACTCTTTAGTGGATGAATGATAATGTATTGTATAGATCGAAACGAACGAGAAGTGACTATGGAATCTTTTTGGCTTGTTGCCTTCAAGCCATCATCAGAAAGGACTGAGCAATCAAACATTTTGCTCACTCTCGCCATATACACGCGCATTCACTGAAAGGTCAGTAGTAACGCATATTTCGTCAACTCATTTTTTGACCGAAAAACTTAGGTTTTCAACTTTACGTTATGAGGATTACTATAGGTTTGACTGAATGAATGCTGCTACAACGGAACTTGTACATGACGTAGGGTTTCTTGAATCTCATCGTCAGTGAAAATATTGTAGTTGCCGATAGAATATCACCTCAATGAACAACTACATATTCAAAACCTTTCATTATTTTCACGGGCCCGGTCCTACTTTTGAAGGTCTTAACTTCAATGTAAGGCAAAAGTGGACCTTTCGTATACAAATATTCTTTGACTTTGACCGTTTGGTAGAATCACGTAATTCTTATTAACCCATCATTCACCCCTTGTTTTAAGTTTTAATTACAAGCGCTCAATTTTCCTCGCACTGAATTGTTAGAACTTTTCGAACTGTAGCCTGTAACTCACATTTCTCACAAATTTTTGCATGAATGAGATCAAGATTACAAATTACAACCCTTTTAAAAAACATGGAAGTCACGAAGATCCTTAATTCCGATCAATTCCCTGATGAGGTATATGGAGTGAAATAACAATATGCCCTACATTCCTTATCCCTTTCATTCCTCCATTAATTTTTGACGTCCTAACAATATTGAGTATAACTTTCCGTTTCAAAACTGCTAATGCATCATCACCATCCTCATTCCTCACCTAGTTCACATTAAATGTATGTTCCCGTTTTCAATATAATTACTATTGAAAAGAAGGTTTTCATTTCATGTGATCGACAAAAAAATCTCTCAGGTCAAACTCACTTTTTATTCTCATTTTCAATTTCTCGCACGGCCTTCTCGCCATAAGGTTCCGGGAATTTACCCGTCCTGCGGATCTCAACCAGCGGAAATTGTTTTTCATGTAAAATGCAAGTGCTTTTGTGCATGATTTGTTTAAATCCAACCTTATTAGATCTCAGACTACATTCGTATTTGTAAAGGATTACTTTTTTTGGTTAAATTGGAATGTGGGATCGTCGTGCATTTCAAATTTCTCAACAAAATTCCGAGCACAAAAAACCAGACACGCAACATGTTTCAAAGTAGCTCGAAGCAACAACTCCTATGAAGAAAAAAAAATCTGCGTACTTCATGACTACCCTACTGCCACTTTTTTTTCAAATATGACTCTAGCAGGAAAGAGTCACTTAAGTCTAACCCGTGCAAAACTCTAGATGACATGCAATGATTCATGAACGAATACTAGTTGAAATATTTCATTGGATACTCTCATACTTGGTAAAATGAAACTTATGGCACAACCGTGCAACCTACAAACCAAAGTAAAAGGAGTTTGTTCTTAATGCCCCTGTCTACCTCAAAAAGTTTACAGACTCTTTCTTTTTGTCTCAATCTCAATAATTATCGCAAATATAGCAAGCTTCACTTTTGAAGATGATACATGGGACTATACTGATGACTTTGATGACGACGAGTCTGAAGGAATTAACTCGTTAACAAATTAAACTATAATTATATACTCTCAGATTTTTGCTAATCACTGAATCCTCTCATCTTCGTTTGCGCTCTTCGTATATAATCACTACTCAGACATAAAGGACTAAAAATAGGATTCCCTGAGAAAACAGTTTGGGATTGACGAGGAAAACAATGAAATAAAAAGTGAAACTTGACAATTTTTTGCTGTCTCTATACTTTAAAACAATCGAAGAAAATAAAAGTTATGTTCATGAAGTATTTCCCGTTGAGCTGAATTCCTGTTACATACAAACGCTAGTAAATAGGTATAACTTGGTTTTATGTAGGTGAAATGAGTGCAGCATACTGTTTTCCGTGGGAAACTACCAACTACCATGCATTTGCCTCTGCTATTTTTATCAGTAATTAGAAAAAGTGATAGTGATTTTACTTATTGTTCTATCGTAAGTCTTTTTTCTCACTTACATTTTCATTATGGTTGCCATTTTCTTCTCCATCACTTTGACGGTGTCATCCCCCTGGCTGGCCATGACTTGGCAAAGAATCCTCTTGGCGCAAGGGCTCTCATGCCACTTGGAAGATCCCAGCTCGTGCAATTTGTTCATGATCGTATCTCCTGAAGCTTCCAGACTAGACACGATTGACTCAAAGAAGCTCGGACTTGTGATATGCTGATAGTCGAGGTCATTCCCGAGGGATGCCATGGCTCGTGGTGATCGGAGGTGTGTTAAAGGATTAGTACTTTTACTGTTAGAGTAAGCAGCTGAAGTTAGTAATTGGTTATACCTGGCAGTCTTTAAATTCCTTCCGCTCGGCTCTGTAAAAGAGTTAATCAAACCTAATGCAACTACGGCTAAGACAGCCCCGCCAGCGAGAACGCCAGCGAGCCCATTGTTAGACACCTTGAACTCCATTGAGTTCGTTTTGCTAGAGTCCTTATCTAAAAAGTAGGGATAAGGAATGATACTTTTTGCAGTGGGAGCAGGCATGTTATCGTAAGGATTGCCGTGGATAGCCTTCAGTGTTCTGATCAGCCATCCATCGGACAAAGCAGTGGGACCCAAAAGCGATCTCTTCCTACGGTGAAGATTTGGACCACCAATGTTATTGGTAGTAGGTTCTAAGAAAGCAATTTCCCTGTTATCCCCAGAAATATACCAACCAAAAATGACAGCACAAATACCTATTGCAGCCCCGGTTAGTACAATCGCTGGAATTGCCACACGAGCAAAGTTCTTGGCGGAATGGACACTCCATCCAGATTTCTCCGTTGCGTGTGGATTCTTGGAGATTCTCGAGTTGAGGGTGGGGTCATAAAGATCATCCTCCCTGTACTGTTTCGCTGGTGGTGGTCTATCATTGTACCGATTGTTTTTTGAACGATGTCGTGATGGGGGAGGAAGCGGAGGAGATGGGGCATGACGGTCTGGTTCTAGCTCTCCCCTGTGATAGCCCAATGGTGGTGGTGCGTCATTGAGACTCTCTTGAATTGGGGTGTACATTTGCTGCCCAGGTTGATCATCATATTCATTTTGCGTCTTCTCTAAAGACTGTTGAATAATCGACTGAAAGAATGTGGCTTGGTCAACTTCAGGTCCGCCACTTGGATGGTATGCTTGAGGCGTCACCATTGATGCCAAGTCTCGACGAGTTCGTGAGTTCGCACTATCTTTATCTTTCAAGTCCAAAGCTGGGCTAGCAGTTGGCCCAGATTTCTTTGAAAACTTGCCAGTGCGACGGACAATGCCCACTTCCCGATTGCTCTTGGAGAGGTACCATCCCGCTGCCAATGCACTCAGTCCGAGGAACAAACCAGTGGACGCCAATGCTGGAACCACTGCGTTCGTCTCAACTCGCTCCAACATCTTCCGGTTGAAATTCTGGTTGAAAGCTTGCTTCATCCTGTCTGTAATTGATGGATTTTGACTTTGCTGTTGTCTATTATTGTTATTGTTATTATGATTTCCTCCAAACTGCTGCTGCTGTTGATGATGTTGCTGTTGGTGGTGGTTTTGCTGTTGATGATTTTGTTGCTGATAACCTGCTTGTTGATAATGCTGTTGCTGATGGTTGGGATGACCCCTGGATTGTTGAGTCTGGTGTTGTTGCTGGCTCGCAGCCTGCTCAACAGGGACTGGAATAGGAACGGTGAAAGTTGCTCCTCCCGCTCCAGCAACGTATGTTTGAGGTTGGATCACAAACTGATTTGGGTTTGCTTGGAAGGCTGAAGCAACACCTCCAGGTATTTGTCTCTCAGAGAACTGATTTGGAGCAGGGTATTGTAGCTGTTGTTGTTGTTGTTGTTGCTGCTGCTGTTGCAATGCTAACAATTGCTGTTCCTGACCTGGCTGAAGTTGAATGTACTGCGCAGTCACTTGGCCGTTAGCCGCGGCTGCTGTGGCAGCTAATATTTCCTGAGCAGTTGCACCCGAAATCAAAGTGGATCCCTGGGGAAGGACCACAGATTGCGCTGGAGCACTCTGCTGTGCGATTTGAGCCTGTTGTTGTTGCTGTTGAATTGCCGACGCTTGCTGCTGTTGCGCTGCCGCAAGAAGAGCTTGTTGCTGTTGCGCTGCAAGATGAGCTGCTTGCTGAGCACTTCCGGCTGAAGCCGCCTGTTGCTGAGCTTCAAGTTGCTGGACCGCTTCCACCGCAGCCTGGATTGCTTGCGTGTCCAAAGACGTTGGCTGATACTGCTGTTGCTGCTGCTGTCTTATGGCAGCCGTTAAAGATTGTTGCTGCTGCTGCTGCTGACGATTGTTACTATTCGCACTTCCGAGTTGCTGCTGAGAATTTGCACCACTGGGATTTTGTGAACCTACGGGAGCCGTAGCTGCTTCACCACTTCTTGAATAGAACTGAGCCTGAGCAGGTTGTTGGGCGAGTTGAGCTTGTGGATGGTGGGCAGCAGCCTGATTACCATTATATTGCAAGTTGTAGGCACTACCATCTTGGAGAACGTACATGCCATGAGCATTTTGCTGTGAATTGTATGCGAAAGCACCAGTTTGCCCATTGTTGGCGACCGCTTGATGAGCAGGTTGCTGGTTTTGTTGTTGGTGGTTTGGGTATGAGACATGAGGGTGCGATCTTTGTTCACCACCACCACCGTTACCACTTACTCCTGTTCCTTGAGCAGGTTCTTGTGCGTAGAAGACTGAAGTTCTGGGTTGGCCATTGTTGTTTTGACTATTTGCCATTCCCGACGTGTCAATGATTGTCGTCGCACCTTGAGCTTGCGCAGCTGCAGCAGCAGCCAAGTATTGCTGTGGGTCAGTAATAATCACTTGACGTTTCTTGTGACGATTTGCAGGCTTCCCGTTTGGCACCAAAAACCCTTTGATGACACGAGCATTTCTCCAGGTGTAAAATTTATCCTCTTCGTCATCCGCTACACGGACTCCTTGAACTGTCTTCACAGTGCTGGGCCGATTACTGATGTATGCACCCAAATGCCGAGTCCGTTTCCCTCCAGTTGTATTACTTTGAGAAACTTTCACCGATTGAGAGGAGACTGTGAGTGTATCGGGGACAGGTTCACCACCATAAATCAGCTTCTTCCCATCTTTCGCCAATGTATGCTTCGTAATGAGCTGGCTTGGATGTATGATTTTCTTTGTTCCTGTGGTTTTCGGTTTTGGTTCAGGGTCATCGGGTTTTGCAGCCGAAGCCGGCCCCGTTGTTGGTGAAGCCGCTGCTGAGGCAGTTGGCTGCTGAAGAGCACGAACTAGTTGAGCTATTGTTCCTTTCAGTTTCACGTCCTTTAAGTCCCCTGCGATTGTTAGGGAGGCGGAGGGAAAGTGGTATGTTTTATCAATGGACGGAGCATGATCTGCTGGTGTTTCAATTGCAAGACACAAGGAAATGGTAACGAGGAGGAAAGGAACGAGGGTTCCTAATGTGTTCCACTTCATCTTGGCGCTGTAAAAATAATTAAAACCTGCTACAAATAATTTTCTTTGAAGATCTTGATAGTCTTGATCCTATCTTTAAGAATCAAATCAATTGATAAGAACAAATTAAGTTTATAAACATACCAGTCACCAAAACTCAGTGGTACAAATGGAGAAATATATCCAATATCTTTCGAGCACAATTCGAAAGGTTAAATCCAGAAAACCTTTGAATTTAGAGTATGGCACAAAGTTCACTATTCACCTATGACTTCACACTGTCCACTGCCCACATCGAGTCTCCCGTATTCATTTCATTAATGAGACTAAATGTTTTAGGGAAACAATTCTTCTAACGAAAAAAAATTAAACGTTCACCTAAAAATGTTTCACTTTTTACTTTCTTCCTCCTTTTTTTATGTGAGCCTTCGCTCAGAGCACCAGATCCTTCCTGCAGTCCTAGGCCAAAGGGGCTTGGGAGCAAACTGAGGATCATAAGTTAGTCGAGAGTGATAACCACCGTCGAAAAATCCTTACAAAGTGCAAAAGTTTGTGCATGTGCCACCGTGAGGGATTTTTCCCATAATATTTGCCACCCCTTCATATCGTCATAGCCGAAACAAGTGCGATGATTATGACAATAGTAGCACAAGTAGACAAAATTCGAGTACACACAACAGTGAAATGAGACAAACGATAATAATGCAATTTGCTAGTTATGTTGGGATCAGTAGCAAAAGCCAAACACCATAACCTATACAATGCAGTTTTCAAAAAAAGCATATGCATCGCATCTTCCACAGCGAGCTTTATCTGCAAAGGAATTGCATTTAGTTATCAAAGTTCTGAATATGAGGGATATGGTAAACTATTAGTATTAGTGATTCTTGGTAGTGATATGTGCGGCTTGACGCTTCAGTTGTTAAATCTTAATCAGAGTTTACAAATGCATTGTGCATATATATATTTCGCATTGATATGCATAATGTTTTGTAGCGTACGCCTTTGTTGGCGTTGCATACTGGATTGGATTGAAAGCCAAAGTCAAGGTTGCAAACAAGCCCAAGTCAAAGTCGATATGAATTTGATGTTGAAAAAAATCGAATCACATGGATGAGAAAAGCACAGTGTCCCTCAGAAGAAAAACTTGAATTATTGTACCTATATAGCGCGATCGCGTGTATTGCATATGTGAAAGAGGTAGCGTATTGGTCTATGTGTGTGTGCATGTGCACGCATAGTGAAGTTAAATAGGTATCATCATCAACAACAATGAGAGAAATGAGGAGACCGGATGGAGAAAAAGAAGGTGCAAGGCAAAACAGGCTATTTTCTGTGTCAGGGGAGCAACAGCTCTGTATAGTTTTCACTGTGTTTGATTTGTTATAGTGGTAACATGAAAGGTATTCATTAGTCTACCAATAAAATTGTAGTTAGTAGTAGTCAATAGTGTTCACTGTAGTTTTCTCTGCATAAGTATATGTATTTTTTCCATTGAACCTGCAATGCATTTTGGTCTTTGATTTTTACTTGAAGCTGAGAGAGGGATTATAGAAGATTAGCTTTTCAGATTCGGGAAGATCCCCTTGAAAATGTTCTTGCTAACTATTTTTTTGAAACGGTGACAGTAAGTGAAAAGTTCACAGAAAACAAAAGGATGCGTACCACTAACCACATAAAAATGCATGCGTTCTGCACACGGCACACGATGTACACATGTGTACGTACAGGTGCAGTGCAGCATTCAACATCAATATACATTTATTATGCTCCATTCTCGAGGCTAAAATCGAACTGTTTTCAATTTTTATCGTAAAAGTACATCGGGATTTTAGTTGATTGTGAAAATTAGCTAGAAAAAAAAACAGAAATTTTCGGTAATGATGAAACTAATCTTGATAATTATTCCACTAATCCTTGTAGGATACTAATGTAGATATGCATTTTCCAAATGTGCAAATATTGATGAGCGGAAAAATTCGGCTCGTATGAAAATACTTATTAGGAGACGCCAATTGCAGCGGAATTAACAACTTGACCACAAATCTCTGACAGAGTCATTTTGCACTAAACGTCTCCTGATTAATATTCGCCATCGCCGCTCAAGAAGACTGAAAAATTAAAAAGAGGTCCTCTTTGTGCCCACTCGATCGGAGTTGTTGTGCAAAGCTCCTTACTTAACCCTGAATCACGACTTGCTCGGAAAGTATGTAAGTAGCTTACGAGAAAGGGTTTTTGATACAAAAATCGATAAATATATTGGACGAGAAATGATGCCAAAAAATCAGGATCTTATATTTTCCTCGTCATCCATTCATTTCTTCAAGCACGGATTGTTGCGCTTGTAGTGCACGTTGAGCCCTCAGCATAAATAAAAATTGGTTAGTTCAAAGAGCCGAGAATGGGTGGATGTGCACATCTTCTCTTGTAATTTTACATTTGAACTGCTTGTTCACCCTTATTTACGCTGATCATGCAATTTTTCTCTCGTTTTTAACAGTCGATTCAATTTGCTTACAAATATGCTAAAAGAAACGGGCTAGGACCATGTCTTGATACTCACGTAGACAATTTTTTTGCGTAACTGATATTCGTACACACAGGTTTATAGAGATAGTGTATAATAATGCCTGTGTTACATTATGTGCATACATTACTATTTCGAAGTCAGCACCATTTTTGTGTAATCGTTATGTATTCAAATGTGCTTTGCATCAATAATTATATGTGCTTATATACTATCAAAATGTCACTAATACGAGCATTCAAACTCCAACCTGATCTTATTTGAGGCTGCCGATAGAAACGTTGCAGACTTTGCAAAATGTAATACATTTTTCGACTCGACTAACAAATACTTTTAACCCAACTCGTTCCCTGACGCGCTAATGGTGACGAATAATAAATACTCAAACTTGTAGGAAAAGTATGGAAATGATTACTCCTGACATAGTATGCCAACTGGTCTACTTCAACTCCCTATAACTTGCTGAGTAATACCTGATTTGACTTTTGGATCTCATTTCAATCCACTTTGATCATTGTATTTTACTCTCTTCTGAACAGTGGCTACAACTACGTATTTTGCAACCAGTATTATATAGCATATGTGCTATTACGTATACTATTGTCTCAATGGCATGTGGGCGAGCCAGAAGAGACTGCTCAGCTATACACAATAGTTTTATCTTCTGGTCTTGGTTATAATGTGTTTGTTAAAAGTTATGATATGATGCACCCTGTACTCTCTCTGAATTCTTTTGGTAGCTCACTCAAGATGCAACCTATGTAAACAAGCCCCCAAGTTATGATATGAGAGCTTATAAACTCACATTTTTTCTATTGATTGATTTATAATATTGTATCTGGTCATCACAGTTTTTGTGCTGTGACTTACTTTTCGCTGTCCTGCTGACTTAGAATGCGTGTGTTCGCGTTGTTCGTTCAGTAAGTTACTCTGACTAGTTTATTTTTTTCTTTCATCCTGGTTTATTTCGGATTTGCATATAAGGTGAACATGTTACTTTCTGCACGTATTGTTATATTGTTACATCCGTTTTGTTTTGAGATTTTAAAAATCTTCATTGGTGGTCCATGGTTTACTTAATTTGATACAAATACAAGGCAAAAATTACAAAGAATTACAAAAATGTGTAAATAAATATATTCAGTAAATAAAATTTCAATGATTCACAGAAAAATGAAAGTAAACCCAAAATGCATACGTACATGCGTACGTACACGATAGTGCAATTTTCGGAAAACATTTCAAACGGGAAATGAACCGCAGTGATTATATTTGAAAGAATTCGACATATTCCTTCCATTCCAACCTCAGTAATTATAATAAGTATGGAATCAGTTTTTTCCACAGACATGTAGAAAATGCAAATATGTAGATTCATATAACAACCTGTTATACATGAAAACATGAAACTTTTAAAAGACTTTTATTATTCGATGTTCGTTGAAGAAGGGAGCTCAGTGATGTATGAGGGCTGTTGGCAAAAACCAGATCAAGCTACTCGGTGGACCACTATTCATTAACACACGGCAGAGGTTGAAATGAAATCTGTGTCAAATTGTGTGTTCGTGAATAAAAACAAAATATCATTTTTCTGCAAAGGTCATCAGATTACACGAGTTTTGAGCAAGTGAAAAATGCATGTGGAGAGCAAGTGAACGTATCGAGGGAATCATTTTTTGAAGCGTATTGTGTGTGTACGCTGCCCTGATCATTTTCGTTTTGTTAATTTTTCATCACACACGGAATTGGTACACACTCGAAGACTCAAACTTCACACACTTGATGGACTTGAGGAAAGAATACTCATGCATGTGAACATTTATATGAACGGGTTTGTAAAACAGATAGAAGCAATAATATTGCAAACTTTATTGTGTGTGTGAACAAGTAAATTCCTGCGGTTTTACTAGACTTTTCAGTGAAACCGAAGTAGCTAGTTTTTCTACTAGAAAAACAAATTCACTCTTTTTACAACTAAACGCTAGTGAAAACTAGTACAAACTACTATATGAGAGTGCGTTTGATAAACGCAGTAGACATAGTCAAACTTATTAACATAATATATGTACCTATATATTTACTCTCTAGTCGTAGTTTTCTAATGAAGATATGCTGTAGTATAAATGTTTTATTACAAATATTCTCCGTGTGATGTCGAGTGTCGAATACATTAAAAAATATTTCATCAGCCAAGAGATATCAGAGTAGTTTTAAACATTAAAAAATGCTAATTTCTGTGAATGAAAGCACATGTTTTCCGAGTATCAGAATTGATTACTGCACCAACACATATTGCATCAACATACCGGAAATTTGTTAGTTACTAATTTTCAAACCACGAAAACTTTGCAGGTACGCGTCGTTTTTGGTTTTCTGATTGATTGGTGGAGCGGAAGCCTTCAAGGAGAGGTGAAACGCAATATCTTTATCAATGTCCGGGTACACATGGCGGAACACTGGTTCCAAAGTTTTCACTTCTAATGTTGCAGATTCCATGAATGTCTCATGAATGGTTTCCAGAAACTTGGCCTTCTTCTCACTATCCGTCTTTTGATCGACGGTGAACAGTTCATAGAAGACTCTCGAATCTAAATCGATTCAAAGTATATTTTTTGGTTCATTTAAAGTCATTTGTTAAAAAAAGAAATTTCTGCAATGTGCATTACATTGTGACTCACCACTTCCCCTAAAGAAGGCAATGGACAGGCCAGGTAATGTTGAGTCAGAGCACCTAACTATAAAAGTGCCAGAATTCTTCTTCTCTTTCAGCAATTGCTCTGTCTCCTCCTTACTGATGAAACCGAGAATGTAACCTTCTTTCCATAGATTATTGAAATACTCTGTTTTGAAAATAGTTGCCTCTCTATAAAACCAGGTCCAAAACGAGAAGTCTTGCCGAGACATTTTCTCATTGTAAAGCGAATCGAGAGGAAGCAGTATGTCCGTTCTGGAAATGCATCCAAAAAAATTCATGCTTACATACATTTTTATATTTTACATTTAAATTACGAGGATTTTTTGCAAACTTACTCATCATCGTCAATGTTCTGGTTAAAAAGCTTGCTTCGGAGACAACGCAGATGTGTCTTGCTCAGACTCAGTCCAGTCCACTCTTTCATATGAGCTTGTAACATATCAGCTATTTGCAACCAACTTGCATATGCCTCGACTTCAAATGGGAGTCGCAGAATGTTGGAAAAGTATTTGTCCCAGGAGAGACAAGCTAAGGCATCCTCTTGTTGAGCAGTATTGCTGCGGATTATAATTGGTGCGGACAATGTCAGTGCCTAAATAGTTTGCATGGAAAATAGAATATATAGAAATAGATTCAAAATTTAGATACTTTTCCAACAAAATTTATACTGACTGTTGACGTGAATGAAAATCGTCTTACCGTCTTCATCCAGTTGTTTAGTGGGAACTGAGCCATGACAAGAAAGCAAAACTTTATGTTTGCAACCTTATTCTTATCTTTGCCCCCTCTGTCAATAGAAATGATGGAAATATTTTTCATCTCTGCTTCCAAAATATCTTGGCATGAATTTTGAGTCATCTTTGATGTGATTATGTCGCGATTGCTGCCAGTTCCTGGCTGTGTGTTTGCGGACAATTGACATATAGTGGGTAGCTCATCCGGAACTGATTTTTTCTGATAAATCTCCTGAGCTGTGGTTTCATTAATCAGCTTCATGCGAATCGGAACCGCGACTTGAGACGCATTTATCAACCTTCCGAAGTTAAATAGTTTCAAAGATACGCTGAATCGGCTTGTGATATCCTTTCGACACCGTGGCTTTTTAACGGTTGACTTAGGATCAACGACTTGGATGGACTGAAGAGGCTGCTGTTCGATAAGCAATGAGTATTCTGAAAAGATTCCTTCAATTACTTTGTCGATGTCGGACTGTACTTGAACAATTGGAGGCATATCCACCGTCATTATGTTCAATAAAATGCTGTATTGCATGTCGCTGAGACTCGGAAATTGGTCCGAAGCAATTTCATAAGCTGAGTTAATCAGATCGCACAAGTCCGTCAAGGATGTTCGAATCTGGATTAGGTATTCCACAACTGCGTCCCCTGCACGTAGAATTTCTGGTAGAGTCACTTCCCATTGCCATTTGAAGTGGAGCAGACGCTGTTTAAGGTATAATTGTTGCAGCGTGGCGAATTCTCTCAGGTACAAGCCAACAATTGAATTGTCACCAGAAATGCATGTGCGTACTGCTGTCATGATCCGCGGTATGCTTGCAATCTAAAAATTTGTACAAACAATAAATTTTAGATTCTGGGTAAAGTGCAGCAACTTTGATTTTCTAAAAGTTTCCAACATTGTGGAACTTACAACAACATCCGCCGAAACGATCGGGACAGCTTCGCCTGAAATCACATATAATTCAGAATTATACAAGTTGTACAAATGTCATCGCAGTGAAAACTTTATGGCCGAATGATAGGCAATGAGATTTTTAAAATGGATTAAAAACTACAAATTGCATATGTGTATTTTTGCATTGAATAAATAAAGAATAAGTGTACATACCGTTAACACTGTACTGGAACAGTGAATCCATTGGAACATTAGGCTGCAAACAGTTTATCAAAGTCCTCACATGCTGCACACAGTTTCTCAACGCTTGCGTAGTGGTACACGCTTTGAAGCTGGTATTCAGATCCAAAATAGCCTTCGTGGTATTTGCAATGTTAATGTTGATTTCGGCTGCAATTCCTAGCTTGGGTTTACGAAGCGAATGAGTGTCTCTTGATGTGTTATAATTTTGTTGGAGGCCCACACAATCTCCTCCATAAATCGGTTGAGTCTCCATGAAGTCCTCCATTGGTATCCCTGTCTGAAAATTGGAATCCAAATCCATGATGGTTGGCGACAGAATAACTGGCACGCAAATAAACAAGTAACTAATTTGACGAAGAACGTAAATGTGACAGAACGAAGTTGTGCCTTGCGCAAAAACTTTTATACTTTAAATTGGAATTTTTAACGACCCATCCAGTGTCATTCCATTTCCTTTTTGTGTTCTAAATTAAATCAGAGAAACGTTTGTACGCGGATGGATCAATCTGGTTTCGTAACTTGGTAAAGCTTTTGCTACGCTGCCAAGTACATGTTCCGCAGCATCCTCCAGTAACTCAAGTATTTTTTGCATTGAACACTGGTCAGCAGAGTCAGTGCGCATGTTATTGATACGTACTAATATGCTAGCCACCATTACCACGTACTTGCGTCGATGCTAACTCGCCCTCCGTAAGGAGAACTTCTTGCATTCCATTTCTTGCGAAGTGACGATTCAATAAAGATTGGCTTTTCGTCGTACCAAGTTATGTTGCATACGAGCATCTCAACAAGCATTCTGTACTTGGAATCATGAATGAATACATTTGCAAGTTTTCCAAGTCTACAGGCCGGGCCGTTTTCCAGCTCGTGGTCGTGTCCCTCCTATCATGAGTCATGAAACAACCAGCTCTTCATCAATGATTGTAAAAATGGCGCATTTATAAGAAACTAACTTATCACATTGCTTTAGTTGATAGCGGCTAACCCGCAGCCGGGTCAACACAGTGGAGATATTTATTTTCATTTAATTCTTATCTTGGCCAAGTTCAATACGTTTTGTATACACACGCAGCAGGCGATGTCTCTTGCAAAACATTGATAAAAATATCAAAATATTCTCTTTAATTCTAACATTCACATTATATATGTGCAAGAATACATTTAAATTATGGGATTCTGATTCAGATTTGGGATTAAATTAATATCCGCTTATACGGGTCACCCCGTCCATCCATGGAAATTGGCACCAGTTGTTGTTGAAACATCTTCTTGTTCCACAACGGTTGTAGCTTCCTCGACAGTTTCAGTGTCGCATCTATCATACCTTAATTCCGTAAAATATTCGCGTTTGAAGCCCAGGGACTCCGCATGGTCATACGCGAGTTTAATTGTTTCGGCAGGAAGGCTCGGAAGGAGACTACCAAGACCCCATGCCATTTCCCCTTCATCAGTACAAAATGGCGTAAAAAGGAACGTTTTGTTGTCTGTCAACGTGGTGTAAACTGTTCCAGAGTATCCCATGCCTTCCACTGGCCGGAACTTGAATTCTTCCAATGGAGGCTTAACAGGCATCGTTGTATAAGGTCTACTAAGACCATCGAATCCTCTGGAAATAATTGATCCATTGCTGTAGATGTTCCAGGTAATGCACGAGTCGTAATACAACGAAGATTCCATGATATCTTTGGGATCTTTAAGGTGAAGGTCGCTGGCTATGCGGTACAATTCCAGACGGCTCATCGCAGGATAATATATTGTGTTAATGGTTGTGAGCTATTTTGAAGAGATAGAGATGAAATAATAGTAATAGTGAGATAATAGAGAAGAGATGAACTAAATTAGTAATTCCTAAGAAAAGTTTAGATTGAAAAATATTTCAGTTCCTAATAATGCGCTTACCCAATTGATGTCGATTGGTGCAGTTTCAGTAATATCGAAACATGGCTGCTCTCTCGCGCTCTCCATGTCTAATCCTGAAGTCGCGACAGTCAGCAAAACCACTACAAATAGTGGAACTAAAGTAGGAACCCGCTTCATTTTACTGGAAAATGTTACTTGTTTGGGGAAACAAAATCTTTTTGATTTTACATCGGAGCCTCAAATAATCATACTGAAAGCCCATCTTCTAAAAGTTGATGGGTTTTATATACATTCATTCACTCAAAACAACTTTAACAACACTCCCATGAAAATAACGTCTGGGCGAAATCCTACAGACCTTCAAATAAATCGTTACCTTGAAGGATACACATGTAAACATCTAAGTTTATGAGCACGTGAGCACCTGAACATCTCATTATTATTATTGTAAATTTGCCTACTATAACTAATTAATCAAAATTATCAAAATAATATTATGCCACCTACAGCAAAGTTGGTGTCTTCAATCAATGTAACAATTTGGTCTTGGTCCTTGCCACTGAATGCGGATGAAGTAGATGCAAACACATCTTCGTTTCATACTGCGGCAATAACACCACCCCGCACCCTTGCTCATTATCCATCTCTTCGCCCAACAGCGTGATGCAGTCGTTGCTTCTATTTTTATTGTCTAAATGCTAAATATTTTATCTCGACCATCTTAACAATGCCAGCAAGCCCTTAAGAATTACTGAAGTATGTCTATGAAATTACTTTCTTGTCTAGTGATGCACATGCACAATATTTATTGACATGAACCTGAACTCACAAGTAAATGAGTACTTGTCAGTAAATGCAGCAAGTAAACATACGTATAAAAATTATGAATATAAAAATGAAATTACGTGCTCGCGTAGGTCTTCTTTTAAATAAGTAGTAAAGCTGGAGCCAGGAGTAATTATCATAAGAGTAACAATGCATTTATTTGTCTGGATCATATCTAAAATCTCGTATTGAATCATATCCTCTATCATAAGGGTTTTAACAACAATACAAGATGTTTTTGGTGATCAGTGATCAAGTATATAACCAGACCATCGGGCATGAATAATTAATTTCCTTTAACTTTTCCGAAGCCTAATCGTAGCAAGAGTCATACCTCAATGAAGTAAAATACTCCTTCTTAAATCCCAAGGAGTCGACGTGATTATGGATAAGTTTGACTGTTTCTTCAGGTAGAGACTTGAGCGGACTGACAACTCCCCAAACCATTTGATTACCTTTCAAGCAACCAACCGAAACTGCAAATGATTTGTTGTCGGTAAGCGTAGTGTAACACGTTCCAGCGTTTCCTTTAATACCAATCAGACAAGGGAATGTTAAATTAGTATATTCGTGGAAAATCTGGCCACTCTGTTGTTTGAATGGATGTAAGTACGTAAATATATACCAATGCCTGTTTCAGTTCCGAATTCGTATAACTCCAAGCCCTTTCCAAAAAGTGTCACATTATATTTTACCTCCTTTCCGTTAAATCCTTCCATTGTGAAGGAACAGTCTGAAGGGTCCATTTTCCAAATTATACAACTTTCATAATACACCTTGTCCTCTGTGACCGTATTTGGATCTTGATTAAGAATGTCAATGGCGCCTCGGTAGAGATCCAATCGAGTCATCATTGGATAATACCAAATTTTCACAGACTTAACCTACATTTACATTCCCCACAAAACAACATGTCTGTAGATTGTGAATAATTAAACAATACTAGTAAATACTAGGATTCCTTACCCATTCCGCGTCCATTGGCACAGTTTTCGAAATATTAAAGCATGGTTGCTCTTCAGAACCCTTCATATCCAATGCCTGAGTCATCCCTAATAAAAGCCCTTCTATTGCAAAGATTGCAATTATGGACAAATATCGAGCCATATTTGTAATGAGTTCGTGTGCACAGAAATGATATGATGACGAAGGAAGGAAGGAACGAAAGAAATCGGAAACTGGATGATACAAATCGCAATTGTTCAAAGATACTAATTAACTCCTGAGAATAAATACTTGTGAATGGTGAATGCGAATACTACCTGATGAAAATGACAAATGAATACGAGATTGGAACAACCATTAATTTTTATCTTCGCACCCTCGCAGATTTCTGTACATGTCATGGTCATTTATAGATTTCCAGCACATTTAGCAGATACTATAATTTGGACAAATCATAATCTTAATATTTGTTTAGTCATTGCAATAAAAAATTATAAGAAAATGGCAGAATAGCGAAGTATTGAGCAAGGGTTTGAGGCATGACGAATTTCCCTAGCTAGTTTTTATTAATTTATTTTGGCTATCATGGACTGAACGGTTTATAGCTGGTATCATGCAGCAAAAACAGGAATATACACGAGTCTTGTTTAAATTTGCAATATACATTGTACACATTTTGAACAACTAAAATGCATAATTATTTTTATAAAATCTTTGGTATTACTGAGCACATGAGATGTCGTTGCATAATGTATCCTTGAAAGGCATATTAGGCTTTTTGACGGTCATATTTGGGCACATCTTTTTGCATGCATTGCACAGGAAGGACTTTCCGCTTACACCTGCCGTCTTAGTTGGCTTCATTATTGACTCTGTTTTGGCTTCTGTCATCGATGATTTCATATTGATAATTGACGTTCCTTCAGAATATTGATTACGGCAGGTGTCATACCTCATCTCGGTAAAGTAATCAGGATTGTAGCCCAAAGATTTAGCATGTTCAAATATTTTGTGTTTTGTCGCCTCGTCCAGGGTTTTTGTGGTCGCGAAGACATTCCATGACATTTGATTGTCTGCAAAACAGGCAGCCGTGAAGGCAAAAGTCTTGTTGTCAGTGAGAGTTGTATAAGCTCTCCCGACCATTCCTGCAAAAAAATTTAAGGCAGAAAACAATTGGTAATTCACTTAATGCTTATTTATAAATATATTCATACTCGGATCCTATTCCAAGTTGAAGAAAATGATCTGGTTACCCTGAGGCCATTCCGACTTAAAATCTGAAGTTCCTTGTGAAACTGGAGTGGTTCTAAGAAGTCTTGTCCTTCCATTAAAACCCATTAATCTGAACCCCTCTGAATTGATTTTCCACTCGAGGCAACTATCATAGTAAACGGAATACTCTGGAATATTTTCATAACTCGTTTCCAGCAAGTCATGAACGGAGCGATAAAGATCCAGCCGGCTTGCTAGGGGGTAGTACCACTTGTCCACGGATGAAAACTGAAGGAATCATGTTTATTTGTTTAAAAATTTAAATATCATTCGTCATATGAGATATAGATATATACTCTATTTGCCGAAATTTAATTGCGCAATTAAATGCGTACCCACGCGTCGTCGGGATCGACAGCCCTTGATATATTCAAACATGGAGATTCCTCGGCGGATTTAACATCGATCGCTATTAATACATCGACAAGAGTGCAAAGAAGCACGAGGAGATAGTGTTTGAGGTAGGCCATTTTTTAAAATTTCAGTAAATAAAGCTTACTACCGAGTTTTATGCGAAATTTAAGAATATGCAAACTAGTGGGGAAATACACCTGACCAAGTAAAGAAGAATTTACAAGCACAAATAACATCTGAGATGTTAAAGTGTGCATGGTATGTTATGGAATGGAGTATATATCCTTGTAACCGGATGACCATGAAACTCCAGTTGTCCATGTTTTTCGTTTCATATCAATTCATCCTTTTGCTGTTGTAACACATCGCAAGATTCTCTTGCTTTTTTGTAAACTAACAATACCAAGCCTGCTATCCAGAATACGTTCTAAGCTCCGTTCCATGCTCGTAATAACTCTTTAAAACTAATGGTATACTAGTATTCTTATGAATCGTGATGTGTGGTGTCGCATGTGAATGTCGCCACATATCTCCCAGAGATTAAGATTAGGAAACATATGCATGTAAAATATACATGAAAAAATACTTCATGTTTTATGTCATACTGTGAGTACGTACAAATTGTAAATTGTGGTTCGTTGGAAAGTTTGCTTCAAAAAGAATTTGCAGAATAAACGAAGGTTTAATTAAAATGCAAAGAATAAAACAGAAAAATGTATTGAAGCACGCATAATGAGAACCAGAGTACTAAAACTTGCAATTGGGTCAGTAGTAAATAGGGTTATGACAATTATGCGTGTGGTCCACATATGCTAATTGGGAGTCAGGAATTCAAAAAATACTTTCAGCAACTTTTGATCGTATAAATCCACATTCGTTTGTACATGGTTTAGTACGTGTGAAAATAATTTATTAACGTTAGTGCGCATTCACGCACGAGTGCGACAAATATTTTGGTATGTGCCATAAATGATCGCCCAGTAATTAATCTTGCAAAAGTCTTGATAACGAGAGTTAAATAGCTGACAAATAGAGTGCTATAGCAGTTTTGTATTAGTAAATTTACAGGGAGTATGCTTATCGTCACACGATGGTAGGCGTACGTCGTGCTGGCTTGAAATTATCAGAAGTAAATTAGATTTCAAGATCAAGAATTATGGATGATAAAATAAAATCCACCTCCAAACTACTTTTATTTATTACGCCAACTTTAACAACTTCATCTATTAGCCACGAAAGGTTTAACAAGAATATTGAAGGGGGTACAATATATTATTTCAGAACTGAGTATAAAAATAGAAAAAATATCCTCTACTCGCGTGATATATTTTATAGATAATCACAAATATGACTTGCTATGGTATATATAATATAGACAGGCTACGATAAACACTAACATGTAGTTAATACTAGTCGCATTGTAATTGTATTATGGACTTGTTTGAACTGAGATTTCAAATGTCCAGAGCTCGGTAATGTGGAAACTAAAATAAAACAGGATTGGAAACTATCCTATTTAAAGTTGTAGATCCATATTCGGGTTAGCACATGCAAATCTGGTGCATCGTTCATCCCTGATTCCTTGGAATACTTCTTGAAGGTCGTACATTTCACTGAAGACGTCGGGCACTCTGAAAACATTTCATAACATACATGATTGAATTGGTATTGCAGGATTTAAATTATTTTATCGTTTTCCATGTAGACCTGTATTTAAGTATCCTTAAAATGGAACTTACAATGTGGCGACGGACCAAAGGAATGCTTCAAATTTGGATGACTTGTGGCTTTTACCCCTCACAGCCAGCTCGCACAAAGCTCTCTTCTGACATGATGGAGTGTCGTGATCATGTTGAGCATAACTATTCAAAAGTCCCATCACAGGCCCGTCAGGACTTAAGTCTACTTCTTTCGGAGGCTCGTTTTTATTTTCAATGATAGCTTTTGCAACATCGGGGGTCACTAAATTTGTCAGTGATGACATGAACTGTTGTTCTGCTTTGGCATTATGGGATTTGTGATGTTTCAAATCTTCGTTTTGGGAATACTGGCTGTGCTGACTTTCAGAAGAATCTTGTACTCGCTTGTTGTTCGACTCTTTGTGGTAATGTGATGGCTTTCCCGTACCTGGTTTCCTGCGCCGTTGTGGGTGTCGACGTGGTTTATCTGGATTTCTGACCACCTTGCTACCAAATGAATCACCATCATAGTCTGTTGGTTGTCCATCTAATCCAATGTGCGCGTGTTGAACTTCCTGTTGAGAAGGACGTCGGTT
This sequence comes from Heteromurus nitidus, assembly GCA_034687055.1. Taxonomy (NCBI): domain Eukaryota; kingdom Metazoa; phylum Arthropoda; class Collembola; order Entomobryomorpha; family Entomobryidae; genus Heteromurus; species Heteromurus nitidus. The sequence continues at coordinate 7,217 of JAQFZW010000724.1, read as the reverse complement.
AGTTGTTCGTACTCGTGTTGTCGTACCTGGGCGTTTACCACTGGGATCACGTTCATATCCAGGCTGTGGCCCATCCTCCCCAGATACCTCGGGACTAAGTCCTCCATATTGTTGCATAAATTGGTTGCCTTGCTCGTGCATTGCACTCATTTCTGGGATATCTGGGAATGATGGCATTGGCATCGAGTTTTGCATTGTTTGAACTGCCGTTGAAAAACCTGGCCCTTTAAAGACACTGAATGGATTGAATCCGCTAGCTTCTGCAGACGGATACGAAACGCTTTGCTCGCGCTGGGGTTCGGGATACATGTCTGCAGGATTCCCTTCCATGATTCGATGCTCAGCGCGAAGAATGTGAGAAGGAATATCTTCTAGCTGTGGCTGAATTTCAGCAACTGGAGTTGGAGGTGATGGAGGTCCTCGGTGTGGTGATCGTCGGCGGTAGAAGGTGGTAGAACGTTTCTGACGAATATAGTTGCTGGGAAAGTTCGCAGACAAACTAAATTAACGCATAATATTATTGGTTAATGTTTTAAAACGAAAGTAGAGCTACGGATTTCGAGAGTATGTTATAATATGTAGAATCTTATAATTTACTTGGGTGTGGTGGGAACATGCACCCTGTTAGGGAATAACGCGGAGACACCCGTAAGCAGCAGCGCGGATGGGATGAGAACTTTGAGGGCTTTCCCAACTGCTTCGACCTTGTCTCCAATAGTGTGCCTGCAAGAATAAGAGTATGTTTAGGGAAAAGGTTAAAAACTTGAAACAATTACTCCGATTTCAGGTAAGAATTCAAGTTAAACCTGTAGCTTCCGTAGTGATGATTATAGCCATATCCAGATACGTGATGGTGATCAGGGTAATGATCATGGTGATCATGATGACCATGATGGTGACCCTTCCCATGATGCTCTTCAATTCCATGTTCATATGAAGGTTCCCCATGCCCATGTGAACTGTGATCATGTTCTTCAGTATGATGATGCTGTGGCGTTACGTGGCCGTGACCTGAAGCATAATCATGTTCATGATGATGGTCCTCATTATCAAATTCTACATGATCAGGAGCCCTTTTCCCAGACAATGCAATGGAAGACTGGCTTTTCTTGTGACCTTGCCCAAATTTGCTGCTCATGAAATGTTTGGGGTAGTATAGCTTGCCTTTTGCCTTCTCATTCAACTCAAATTTGTCTGGAATCCCATTCTCATACTCTGGTTCCTCTCTATTCCCGTGCGGAAATCCTGAAGAAGAGGATTCTCCGTAATAAATGCGAGGGTTTTTATCTGCTTTAGCGAATCCATCGTCTTCCCTCAATTCCGCTCCATTGATAACATCAACACTTGTTGGACTGTCTTCCTTTGATTTGGGCTTCACTTTATCAGATTTGGAATCACTGATGTTTTGTGCCCGTTTGATAAGTTGTTTCGTTGGAAGTGTAGATTCCAACAGCTCCTCGTCGTCGTCTCCCAAACTTCGTCGTAATAATTTATCTTGAGAATTTTGTTCTCCATCGTTTTGGGATACGCTTTCTACGGATTTGCTTCTGCTACCGTTTTTTATCTTTTGGGTGACGGTAATCGCTGAAGTGAGTGTGCACACAAGTAAAACTGTTGCAATGCCGATAGCCCATTGCTGGGCTAATGTTCTTACCCTCATCTGCAAAACACCGGAATACAACATATTTTATGAAAAAGTTACAACAAATTATCAGCCTTGTATAAATCGACAGCTATATTGATTCTAGGTCTCCAATTTTGTGTCTCATGTAACTCCATTGAGCAATAGTTGACGCCATTCCACCCCAAATCAGTATTACCTTTAGACTTTTAGCAAATATATCTCCGTTGTTCTAATAAGATTTCAGCGGAACAAACTGCAGTTCAAGGAATGCGACTTTGCAAATCTATACCTCAGATTTCAATAGATATTTGCAATCATTCCATGATCTCACTTGACACTGTCGACACTTTCAAAACAATCATTAATTTACAGTTGGGACTTACTTGGAAATAATTCGTTTAACCTGACCACGATACATATGAATTTTCCCAAAGTTTGTAAAATATTCACCGAGTGTCACTTTGACTTCCTACCTTACACAAGCATGTGAAATGTGTAAATAAGTACCCTCAAGACAGGTAGTTTCTTGTCTTGTGAACATAGTAGAAAACTAATCTGCATTATCTTATTGTTCCTTCCTCAAGAAAGATGCAACAAAATCCTTTACTTCCCAATTCCTGCCAAATTACAAATTCGCTCGAAAGGGAAAACGAGTTTCCCATTTGTTGAACTCCTACCCTGGCGAAGCCAACAAAGTGTCTAACTGATTATGAATGTGAAATGCAAATAAAAGAGATAGAAAAGAGTTTTGTGAGCACGTTGTGACCACTTGGGTTACATTATTATGTTACGTGTTACATCGTAAAATTCTACATCGATATCCCACATTAAAAGCCTATATACTACAATTTCCCTCGTAGTTTTGTGGCTACTACAAAACTGTATATTGTTGTGTGTGTGGTATTTCAAAGTTGACTCTTTTTACAAACTATAGGTATTTTGAGTAGGTACAGCAGACGAAATTTTATGTATTATATAATTGTGAAGCATGTAATATTCTTTTCATGTAAAAATGTGCAAACGTGAGAAAATATATCAGCACATCACTCGTATTCTGTTATATAACTTACCGTTTGTGTTCCTCAACAAAATGAAAGAGCAAGTCTCGTTATCCTTCGAATATATCTTGATGAGAAGAGGTCGATGCAACTTGTTGAATTAAAAGCCAACAGCTTAACTCTAGCACTTTTCAAACGATTATAACATATTTTATTTTATTCTTTATGTTCATCTTAGAGAAACCAGCAGCAGAAGTTTACAAATAGTCTTGAAAAACTAACAAATCCAAACAGAGCCAAACCAGTAAATGAAAGTGGAAATGAAAAGTTTTTCTCTGCAGAAAAAAACCTTGAAAAAAATGTTGCACCAACACCGTCGAATATGTAACGTCTTTTTATATACTGATTACGTTTATGATCTGCAAATTTTTACTTTTGCCAATTTGCACAAAAAAGCACATTTCTACCAGCCGACCGCACACGCACATTATCAGCTACACAATTGTAGCAAAGAGAAGAAGTTTAAAAATATCAGTATTGTGCAATGGGTTAAGCTCATCTGAAACAATTTCACTCGAGTTCGTTTTCTTTTATAATCTTTTTATGTAAGCCGAGAAGGAGAGGTTACTAACTCGTGGAATAAAAATCATGTGGGCACACAATACATGAACATAAGATGTGATGCATATGTGTAATAAATGTGGTTTTAATAATTGTTATCATTGTACCATTTTTTAATACAAACGATGGGTTATCTAAAAAAGAAATGGCATGCTCCAACATGGCCAATTATTGACATAATACATTAAAATTTGCAAGCATAGAATTCTCTCCATTTATGTCTAGGTCTAAGAAAAGTTTTTTAAAATCCTATTTGAGGAAGGCATATGAATGCAGTCAAGTCAGTTGAGTTCGAAAAAATTACACACTCTGCAAACAATATATACTTTTTTCAGCAACATATTGTTTTGTTATTTTCAGTAGCTGTAGGGCCACATCCCTTAATTCTTGTTACTCTCAAGGCGTGAAGGGAAACCCTCATTGTTTTGTGTGCTTGGATGTATGATGCGTGTATTAAGTGAATACCACATACATATAGCACACACACAACACATACACACGTTAGGAAATGGTATAGCGTTTTTCAAACAGTTTCAAATTATGAGCACATATAAAACTCCCTCAGAAAAAAAGTCGGTTGCGTCCTTGTCTTAAAGTGTTAAAACAGAAGGCAAAAACTGCTCGCACACGCAATTATGTAGTGCAACATTTAAAAAAGCAGCTGCTATTGCAGTCTATTATTCACTGTTACTATCAAAATAGCTTGCCTGAAATTTGAATTGAAACCTGTAATTAAGCATGCATAATGGCGTACACTGATTTAAAGGGTGCACTAGTTGGATGTGCTCTCATAATAATATATTGCTACTAGGAAGATAAGGATGCATATATGTATATATGAATGGTGCACGCATGACGCGTACTTACGCTTACGGTAGTATTATTTTGCAAATTCAACATGTGTTCTTTAAAAAAAGTTGAATTATAGCAATGCAACTAGCTACCATATGTTTTTAAACGTTAATGTTGTAAAGAATGCTTAATTACTTAATCTGGCATTTTCTTGCTCAACTTTGCTTTTCCTACCTGTTGTCGAGGAATTGAGAAAATCTAAGTGTTAGTTTCGTTTTTAAAAATGCACTTTGCAATTCGCATAATGCGAGCAAGCATATGATGCATAATATAAATGTTCTATTCGTTCATGTGGCACTGAACAAATTGAACTGAACCATTTTTAATCTGATCTGGATGCGCCAAAATGCTTACGTAATGAAATGAGCACAATTACAATATATAAATATATATAGCACATTTCATTGGAGCTCATTTCACAGTGTTGGTAGCACACACTTTCTCATTCTGATTATCGCCAAAGATAAGTTCGGTCGCTCGTTGCAAATCATTACCAAAATGTGTTTGAATATAAATATTTCTATATTTTAATAATGCAATGTGATCCTAGTTTTGATTGCAACTGGTAATTATAGCAAATGATGTAAGATGATTATTGTGCTATTGTTGATTCATATGCGTCAAAATCCCTTTTAGGAAATCGTGTGTGTATGACGTGTGCAATGCAGTGTATGAGAGAGATGCCGAGGGATATGCGCAATTAAAAACCGCTTGTGATTCGGAAACAATAGGATCCTAGCGGGACAGTGACTTTTTCTATATAATCATGATTGGAAGACAGAATGCAAGTAAGCTGCCCGGTGAATCAGAATTTAATGAATGTGAAATGATATTTCGTTGGAAATTACATATCTAACAATCATTCATTGTTTGAATTTTGGTATCAATTTTTAAGTACGCGGCACTGGACGCAAGAGTTTTTATCAATAATTATTGCATAAGCTTGCTGAGAGCGGCTAATAAACCGCATGCATGTCATAAAATTTATTTTAATTTGGCGTTCTAACACGTAATTGTATTACGGGTAGTGGCGGTCAAAGCTTAATTCATAAAGGATTTCTCAATTGTGTACTCAGGAGTTCAGAGAGAACAAGGTGGACAGTTCACGCAGTGGCGTTGCATAACATACTTTCTACCCAATCAATTTTGTTTCAGAATCTAAACATGTAACAATAAATACCATTGTTGTAAATACATCTACCACTGCACGTGCAACCGCAGTCAATCAGCATGCTTGCATGCCCTTGAAACAATTGCCTTTGTTCCAAATCCAAACAAATTTTCTAAAAAATGACACACTACATTCTCTCCAGCAATTATAATTCGTTGCTCATGCGTATTCAATGTTTATTTAACGGTACCCTAAATTAAAATTTTGTTTGATGGTGACAATGGTGAGTTGAAAGTGCGGTTAGAATATTTTACCAGCCTATTCAGTTTCTCTTCTTGAAATTTTAATGTGCCCAGAAATATCATACCTTCATCGATGTGACAGAAAAGGAACACTTATTTTTTAAATTTCATGAGGTAATATAGTAATATATGCATTGGGTGTAATACTTATTTTATGAAACACCAAAAATAAATATAATGTGTAGAATACTTATTGCATGTAAAGATGTTTCGTACTAAATCAAGTTCAGTCAGGCGTGTGCACATTTCGGTACTTTTAGCTGAACAAAAGAAAAGGCCACGTATATACCCTCGGGGTCGAAATCAAAAATGCAAATCATTTAGTTATTGATTTTCTCTAATTTCGACTATTTACACTGCTCATTCTTTGTTTCCTTTGTTGCTCTAGATTTCCTGCGGACTCAACATATGCATACATGTAATCCAAATGTGAGCTGATAGTTAAATGTCTTACCAGAACAATGATCGGAACATCAAATAACTTTAAAAATTAATAAAAGGTAATAATCTAAGCATTTATTTAACATTATAAATACGCATGCAAATACACAAGCATAAGCTAGCTCGGAGTACGGCAGTAGAATGCACTTCCTAACTCTGCTTCCTGCACAAAAAAGTGTCGAAATCTTAAAAGTGAAACTATACTCTCTACATAATGGAACATGTTACAGCATGGTGACGACGGTGTGGGCGTTTTGTGTCGTGTGTTCATTCATCATCCAGTTAAGAATCTGAAAGGCAGACAAATTGTCCCAGATACCAACACGATTCGGTCTCTTGTAAATAACTGCAATATAATAATGAGTAGCCCATCAGAATACGTTTCTAGTCACATCCGACAACTTAACTGATTATAAGTACTCGCAATTGCATCTATGCAGGCGTCCAACAGCTTTCTAAAAAACCGAGGACTAATATTTCCATTAAGAATAAGGCACATCTTGTAGAATCGCGTGACACACGCTCGAAGTTGAATGCTTTGAGTAAGAGCATGATGCTGTAAAAAAAGTCGAAAGGAAGCTTTGCTAAATACACAAGACCATTTACTTTTTAATATCTAGGAATATATTATTATTTCAAAGATGATGAAAGAAAAGATCTTCAGAGTGAAATGCACTTTTTAGGTTAGGCAGCGTGCATGAGTATTTTATATTGTAAAATCGCACTTGAAAATACAATGTGAAGAATTGACACACTGAAGTATTTAATTTGAGCACATTCCTGATGGCCAAGTTTATTAAAATTAATATCATACTTAAATGAACAACTGTAGTTATCTATATTGATTATATTCTGGTGCCGTGTGAAACAAGAAAGCATATGACCGACTGGCGATTTTATGTTCATATAAGTACATTTAGTAGTTTACACCCCTGGTGTGTTCAAAAATGTTTGATCCAATTTACAGGCAAGTGCGCCAGTATTCTCCCAAAATCCTTTTCTTGTGGTCAGCATCATCCTAAACACCAACCATGCTGCAATAATAATTTACCTCAGCAGGGAACCGAAATAACAAAGCGAAAATGAAGTTATTCCGTGGTGATTGAGCATATATTTGTTGGAAGTTTTGGAATACATGTTCTCTTCAATGGGAACTCAACTTTGGCGAGTAATCTTGAACCATTTAAAATCCCCTTTGTGTCCCTTTCAGGTTCAAAATGCCAGAGAGAGAGAGAGAGAGAGAGAGAGAGAGAGAGAGAGAGAGCGAG
>JAQFZW010000723.1:0-44681 GCA_034687055.1 Heteromurus nitidus | reverse complement strand
TTTTGTCTTGTGATTGAGGTAGGTGCTCTGCGACATGGAGAATACACAAGGGCGATGGTGAAATGTATGTTGGCAATGCACGCATCTGAGGAAGCCGTCAGGTTTCCTCTTTATTCCGCCTTCTTTATTCCACTTCGGGGGAAACTATTACACGCAAAGCAATCTCACTCTACTTAACGAAAACTCATGTAGTGATAATGACTTGGTTGTGGCAATTTTTAAAATGCAAGTTTCTCCTTTAAGTGAATTGCTCTGGCTTTAAATTTTATTCGATGTGATGTAGGTATTCTAAAATTCGACAAATTTTACACATTTTACATGAACAAATAATATGTAACAAATAAACGAATTCATTTTGCATGTTACGAGAAAAGATGCCTCCAAGTTGATTAAAAAGGTTGCTTCATAGTCACTACTTATGTCCGAATAAATTTTCGCTTAGACATGGGATATAAGGTACACATACCTTAAATTCATATAATATCCTAAGGAGATTGCATTTTACACGGGCAATCTCGACCACAAATTTCCTCATAGCGTAGACCTGGAGGAGGGCTCACTGCGATATGTAGGCTGTAGCGAAAATTCCGAAGATAACACATCGTCCATGGTCTACCCTTACAATATTCAATATTTGGATGTTTTTGTTGGGTTGAGAAAAACAATTTGAGAATATAATAAAAATATTGAAATGGATTTAGAGGGGAAAATTGCGACCTGGTTTGAAAACCTCATCAAATTCTTGATCGTTTACATGATCACTACCACGCCATGTCGCCATCTTACTGAAATAATACAAAGATAGAACCAAAAACAACGCTCACCCAGACAGGGTATTTGGACTTCGTCAGAGCAGCTCAATCTCCATTCGTAAGTCCTAATATTTAAGGCCATTGATTGACGCGGCAAATCGTCGAAAACATGTTCACTCCATTCAAACCCCATTCATAGTGACGAGGGACACCTTTCCCGAGTTCATGAGCAGAAGTGTTGATTTGGTGTTTCAACTTCTTGCTTTGAATTAGTTCAAATTGAAAAGCAATCGTGTCACATGGGAAAGGAACTGGAGCGACCCATCGGAGCCATTGGCCGACATCCAGCCATTTCAAGAAAAGCATAAACACGGAGTAGTGGACAGAGTAGAGATGCCGCTGAAGCGACAGAATGATGGAGTTGGCGAAATTCCGTGTCAGGAATCTGAATAATCACATTTAACGTGTCCTGATAATTTAGTGTTTTTGTACTTTAATATTTGCTAATGGATTTTATGAATGTCAATAAACGTTTTTAAAATGGAAACAAATTTAGTAATTTTACCAATTATTGCCTTTAATTATCATTATGCCGATTTGCCTCTTACGAACGCCTGCTGCAGTTGCACTAGGTCAGTTCAATATAGGCCTTTGGTCATTCCCGAGTTCCCACTTTCGCAATGGATTACTTTTCGGCAATTTTGCTTAGATGCATTGATGCAGTTCTTATCATTCCATTCTGAATTTTAACTGTCAGTCATTCCACAACTGATATCAATGCAGTGCATGCTTTTCCCTTCACTTTTCATTATCGATGTAGATATATCGCTGGATATATTATGTTTTGAGGCCATTAAAATTATGAATCTGAAAGGTTAGTATCCCAATATAAATGTGAATGCTTATCGTTGATAACGAACTTTGAATCATGCCAACATTTGGAAGTCAAAATTAACCCATATAATTTTGCCTTAAAATTATAATTGCTCAACGTTTAATTTAGGATATACGCAAACACGTCTCGACAGCAACCGTATCGTATGGATGAATTTGTTATCGGACTTGACTTGATGAGTGGAAAATGGGATCTCGGATCACGTTTAGACTAATCAAGCCAAAATACAAATTATTTTTAAGCACTTTTTAAGGCAATTTTTTAACCAAATGAGCTTAATTTGATTGCTAAAATTTACAGGTTTGTGTAAATTCATAAGCAGTGAGTCAGAATAGTAGCTTCGTGGTAACGTGGAGCAACGATGTTGCAAACTTTATATGTACCTTATAGGTGCCTTGCTTATAAATCGTCTACGTTTCTCCTGATAAGCCAATGTCCAGTAATAAACTTTTTAAGAGCATAGAGAAATAACGAGCCATTTTTGCACACGCACCAAATGACTGAATCACTCACTTAAGTGTTGTATTGGAAATTAGTAAATTAGTGCAGCGAAAAAACCTATCTGGTTATCATTGCTCGGAGTTCATTTCGTACTAGATGAGCACTACTTAGCATAGACACCTCTACCGTGTGCAAATTGTTTTGGCCACATAGTTCAGCACACGTCCCAAAATATTTCGAAACTGACGAAAACATTCCGAAAGGTTAGAAAAGTCAGAAAACAATAGATCGTTTGGAAACCATCGACAAATCAATGCAAAAGTTCCAACATGTACGAAAACTACTAATAATAATAGGTTTAATATAATCTGATGACTAATATTTGTCACCAATTGAGTTGTGACGACTAGTTTAATTTTTAAATTAGATTTTTTAAAATTAATTTTGAAGTTGGAAATGCTCAACTTATTCCGGACCTCTGGAATTCCAAGTTTGTTTGCGCAACACACGTCAGCAATTACTTTTATGTATTTATCAAAGTGTCACATGCATGTACATGCGTTATTTATTTTGTGAGTTTGGTAAACTGCGGTATATTGACTGCTGATAAGTGATATCACATTTTTATATGCAGACTTTTTCTCGGTGGCTGGATGATGGATGCATTATACTGGAATATTGTGGATTTTGTTTTTCTCAACTCTAAAAATATACATGACCACATAATTTCTACAGAGAATCATATCATACGGTGTTACGGAAAATTTAACAGTCACAAAGTAGCTCAGTAAACGAAAGTATCATTTACAAGAGACCGATGAGGGTGTACTAGAAATTGGTCTACTCGAACTAAAAATTAGTGATTTCTCGATATTTTATATTGTTAATAGTTCTACGTTGTCACGTTGTTGAAATTATTCCGACACTTTTAAAAATAATACATGTGAAAATGGAGGACAACGAGAAGGAAATTATCGACAGATATTTGCCAAAGTTATTGAAGTTCACGAAATGTAGATATGAATTCCTCGCACTTTTAGAGGCAGACGGCGTTTTGAGCGACGGTGACGTGCAGGAAATTGTAAGTGACTTTTGTATTCTTAATGCTTTGTGCTTTCGTACATATTTTTTATACCCATTTTATATTTTGCCGTTGCAGAGTTGCTTGAAAACATCCGATGATCAGTCATATCAATTATACAAAGTGGTAGTGACTCGAACAAACGCATTTTCAAAACTCTTAAAAGCACTTCGAGACACTTGTCAAACGGGTGCATACAACCTTCTTCAGAATGACAAAATCCAGACTTTATCTGGGTTCTTTTCCGTACCACCGCCCGGGCTCACTAATTTTCTAGACTCCAGAATTTTCCAAATGGCGGCTATTTTTACCCCAAACACGATTCTTACAATACAAAAAATAGAAGACACATCCAAAGTTCACATTTTGTACCATAAGAATATACTTCCAGTCCTGCATAATGATGCCCAATCATGGAAGCTTCCATTAGTTTTTGAGGTTCAAAATCAAGAAATACCTCAAGAATTGACAAATCTGAAACGAAAGATTATTTGCGTGATAAAAGCTGATATTAGTGAGCTCGCCAAATATATTGGAGACTTGGACCATGTGAAATGCCTTCAGGACAAAATAGAGTGGGGTGATCTGAGCGAGAGCGGAAAGGAGACACTTTTGGAAAGAATTGTCCTTAACGGAGATTTGCAAGTATCCCTAAAATCAATTCAATGTCTGGGGAATTCCGAGAATGACAATTTTTTAAATAAATTTCTGAAGGATGAAATGCTTACAGACTTATTATTTGACAAGCAGCCCGAATTATTTGATACTAAGATTCCACAGAAACTAGCAGTGTATTTGGACAGAGTACTGATTTCAAGGGCGCGTTTACTAAAGTCTATCTTACAATGGGAGTCAGACCAGGATATATTTGCAATAAGCGGAATTCCAGGGCCTCAGTTACAACCATTTCTCCGAAAAGCAATTAAGAAATCAGGAGAGCTGCTACTGAAAAATAAGAAACTTGTTGGAGTCAAACATGTACTGCTCGAATTCGAAACAGATTTCCTGAAAATCACAAAACTCAAAGGCTCAAATCATATTCATTGGCTTCATTACACAAATGGAAATTTTAAATGGATCACATCGACTGGAAATTTGCAAATAATTCAAAAATTCATTTGCAATCCAGAAAATCAAGTTCGTACTCAAGAAGTGCTCTTTCCGAATGAGGTTAATCCGGAATTCGAAAAAGGCATACAAACCCTCGCTGTAATCATTTCCGGACTTCCCGGAATTGGCAAGTCTCTCCTTTTAGAAAATATAGCCAGAAACATACGAGCTGATGCACAAGATAAATTCACCATTCTCTCGAAGGTGTCCGCATTCGTCAATCTTTTACGAAAACAAATCATAAATCAAACTCGTCGAGAAGATATAATTCTTGAATGCCTGTCAACATGTTTAATGCCAAAATACGAATTTTCCAAGCAACTGCTAACAACTCTCACGCACTCATCCGAGCTGAAAATTGAATTAATGCTCGATGGATATGACGAAGAAACTCAGGATAACAGAGAACTGTTGAGTCAATATATGAAGGTGATAAACGAAAAATTTCCGTCCATTCGAATATGGATAACGACAAGACCCCATTATCTGAACGAACTGGAGATAAAATTGAATGCAATTGGCTACAACATTCTTGAATTGGATTCACAACTCCAGCAACAATTATTGGTTAAACATTGGTCAAAGAAAGAAAATTTGGATATTTCAAGGCTTGAAGAATTTGCATCAATTTATGTTTCTGGCCTGCCAGCGCAGATGAGAACAAAGTCACAAACTTTGATAGGAATCCCACTGCAATGTGCAATACTTGCCGAAATACTGAAAGAATGGGCGGAGCGTTATTCTACATCAGGCAATCAAATTGTCCCAAATAGGGAACTTCCAGATCTTCAAATCAACTCAATCACAGACTTACTTAAAATGCTGGTCGAGACAAAGTGGAAATTTTTTGAGTCAAATGCTAGTTCCAAGCGATGTATAGAAAAAGAGGACATGATAAATATGCACATTTATCAAGCAATTAAACTAATATTTCCAGAACAGGAACCGCACTGCAAGCACCTAGACAATAATAATTCGGTGACGATGGAAGACATACTCAGATTCGGATTAATGCAGAAAACAAAACAAAACGAAAATCTGGAATTCATTACATATTCCGTTGCGGAATACCTGCTTGCCACATTTTGCGCAGATCTATTATTAAATGAAAAAACAGCTGAAGACCAAAGTCACCAACAAATTCTTACCGACATAGTTTTCAACTTCAGGTTTGACCAACACCCAACAGACTCAGCTAGATTCAAGCACGGGAATATTGCATTCTACGTTTCATCACTTCTTGAAGACTGCAAACTTCCTACAAATCTGACACCCTTCGTTGAGCAACACAATTTGCAGCACATGGCAAATGCATGTGTTTACTTGACAAATGGCATCAACCTCATCGAATTTTTGTTTGCATCCGGTATTTTTGAAACAGAAAAAATCTGCTCCATTTTTGATGATAACATTTTATACGCTGCCGTCAGGAACAATCACGAAATTGCAACATTCTGCATCCAGCTTTATAAAGAACAAAAGAAAGTCGAAATCTCGGAACTGAAATTTGAAGACAGTCAGCTTTCTCTCCTGCAATTATGTGCCAAATTTAACCCCGGCATGGTTGATGATCTTATCAATGAAGATTTCCAGGATGCATTTAAAAAGGAACAGGACTCAGCAAGGTGCTTAATTCACGCACTTGTCGAAGATTCTGAATTCGCAAGTGAGGCAAAATTCAAAGGCAAAAAGGAGATCCTTGAATCACTGCACAACCTTAAACCACAAATAATACACGAGGAGAACGTCGAAGGCGATCCTCCGTTGCTTTGTAAAAATATTCATATCAACCTCCTCAAAATGCTGATTGAGTTCGGCAGTCCACTCACTAATCAACGAAATACGGATACTCTTCTTCATAGAGCAGCGAGATATCTTACTCCAGCGCAGTACGAAGAACTAATTTTGTCCATCCCGAGCGAGGATTTGGAGAAAATATTAAAGACAGAAAACAGGAATAATTCAACAGCTTTGCATATTCTAGTTGAAAACCTAATCCCAATTGCAGAAACTTTAGAACTATTCTCGGAAAATGAAGCCGACTTCAATGCAAAAGATGATGCAGGAGTCTCCATTTTGAGACTGGCAATTCAAAATAATGCATCGAGGGAAACCATCGAACATATCATACACTTGGGGGGCAATTTGAATGAAGAAAGTGCAGAAGGAATCAGCCTGCTACATGTGGCCGCCACAGTAGGAAATTTCGGTGCATTGGATATTTTAACAGAGTTAGGTTTAAATGTAAATATCAGGGATAATCAAGGAAATGCTCCGCTACACGCAGCTCTTCTTCAACATAAAAATCCTATGGAAACATACTTTGTCATCGAAAGGTTAGGTGCTGATGTTCATTTGAGGAATAGTATTAGTTTGGACGCTTTCGAAAATGTTGTACAGCTGAATAATATATTGAGCCATTTAATTCCAATCGACATTATTCAAATCGCGTTATTACGTGGCACTAAATTGTCTGAAAAGCAAAAGGAAGCACTCCTGGATTATTTGGAATTGGGATTTGGTTCCGCTGAGTTCGCAAATAACTATTTTACAATTAATTATAAACGTTATGCAATTGATTCTGGCGACTCGTCGGAAGGCTTTACCAACATACTTTCGGCAATATCACAGCGAAAGGCACAACACGTTATACAGGATTTATGCGATAAGTTTGCTTTCGACAATAATATTTCGTTGTCAAAAACATACACGACATTCTGCGATTTCCCAGATATTTCGGCACTTCATGTAGCCATGCTGGTAGGAAATCCGGAACTTGTGTATTATTTGTTGTACGAACAACAGTTTGAAATGGAATTGGAAAATCCAAAAATGAACAATTTGCTTCGAATTTGTGTAAGTGAAAGTGGGGATGAGGATGCCCATATCATAAACGCAAGAATTAAAATACTGTCACACTTTGAAAAATTTTATCCGGAAATATTTAAATCGGACAATCCAACCCCACTGATTTTAGTTCCACTTGTGCACCTAGAAATCCTGAAACATCTTATAAACTTACGAGTTGACATTAATTCCGTCAACTTTCAAGGGCATAATTTACTTCACATTTCTACACATTATTTGGAAGGCAAGGATTACCACGAATTAATCATGTATATTTTGAATAAAAATCTGGATTCTAAATTCAATCTTGTCAATAATCCTGGTAGTAATTGCTTCACATTGGAATCAGCGGACGCTTCTCCGCCCATAAGACTTATCATAAAAATTGGACATTTTGAAAGCAAAGAACATGTGAAATTCGTGAAAAAGTTAATCTATTTGGAAAAGTACGGATGGAATGAAGAATTACTTGATGCCACCGAATCAGCAATCGTGCTGGAGGTGAATGAAAATGGGGTAACTATGACAGCGCATGGAAGTGACTGTGCGCAGGAATTGATAAATGTGCTGCAGAAGTTAAAGGGTACTCCTGGTCTGACATCGTTTTTTCAGTGTAAGGACAAGAATAATACAACAACACTTAATATGGCAGCATCAAAATTGGAACTTGAAATGGAAACGATTATGCTTTTTCTTATTTTTGGAGTGAGTATTAAAGAAGCTGATAACAATGGACAAACGCCACTTTGCCAGTCAATTGAAGGAGGTGCTCGAGCTGACTTCCTACAAAGACTGGTCTTACTTGGGGCAGATCCTTTCAAACAATTTTTAGATCGCTCGACGATCCTCCACTTTGCTGCGTTTTGTGGAAACGTTTCAGCTGTAGAATTTTGCATTTATGCAGGCTTGAATGTGAATGATGTAGACGATTATGGATATACGCCTTTGCACCTCGGGGGGACAAATTCTAAACCCCAAATATTAAAAGTCATTAAAATTTTAGTTGCAAATGGGGCAGATTTGAATAAAGTGAACAATGACGGAGACACTCCACTACATTACGCAATCATGAAAACTCGGAAGGGAGAGGCGGAACCCATTCAATTAGAGGCTGTAAAATACATGATCAAGAACGGAGCAAACCCTTTAATTACTAACTCAAACAATGACACCTTCCTGCACATTGCTCCGAAGTTTGTTACCCCCAAACAGTTTCATGAATTAGTCGAACATCTCATTAAAAACAAGCATGGTCAGATTCTGTCCCAAACCAACATCAAACATTTTTCCACCCTTCACAGCGCTGTGACATTTATGGAACCTCTTGAGAGCACAGAGCACTCTGAAATTGTATAAAACCAGGAAATTTGACTTTAACTCCCTCGACGAAGTTGGCCAATCAATTCTCTATTTCGCATCCGCAGCGGGTAGGAGTAAAGGAGTTCTAAAATCCCTCATCGAAAATGGGGCCGACTGGAAAACTGTAACAAACAATAAAAATAATATACTTCATGCTTGTGCAATAGGAGGAAACTTTGAAGCGGCTGAGTATTTTATTTCGCTTGGATTTACGGACATCGATGAACCCAACCTGAAAGGACACACACCATTGCATTTTGCATGTTTCTGCCACAGCGACAATAGAATCCAAATGGTAAAAACTTTGCTCCAACACGGAGCAAATGTCAATCAGGAAGACGAAGATAATGAATGTCCTCTCTTGATACTTCTCCGACGACATGAAACGAATGAAAAGGACGACAATGGTAAACTTTCAGATGAAGATTTCCATTTAATCAAACTTCTAATTGAATGCGGGGCCGATATTACTAAACGAAATCAGGAGGGAAAATCAATTATGACTTTGATGACTAAATATCTCAAATCAGACGATTTCCACGAATTGTTGCAATATCTTGTAAACAATGAAAGAGGACAGGTATTGCACCAGAGGGGGCCACAAGGAGAAACTTTACTTCATCGAGCAGTGGAGAACTTCGATATTCGTGAGGATACTTTGAAGCTTCTTCTTAAATTCGGGGATTTTGACCTCAATTCCGAAGACAACAATGGTAAAACAGTTGTCGATTACGCAATTCTGGCTGGACGACCACAAAACGTGGAACTTGTCACAATTGAAATCAACAATCTTAAGGTAAATCAAGTAACACTTGTCATATTCATGTTTGAAAGTTGAGTGGCAACATATTCATTGACCATTGCACATTCCTAGTTCATTGTTGCAAAAGGCTATTGCACTGCGAAGTGAAAGCAAATCTGCTTAACGAGAAATTTAAAATTCCGCCATTAGATCATTTTTAACCTCGCCAGTATATTAAATGCAAAATCTTTGAATATTTCAAGTGTAAATTTGATACCTGTTGCTGTAAGCAATAAATGTAAATTGTAGTCATCGTGTTCATTTAACCTCAAACAGGTACCAGCATGTCCTCAAACAAGTCAAAATTGAAAACAAGTGACTGAAGAATGAAATTCGGAAATCGTGTTAATGTGTAACCAGGATTTACTGCTCACCACCGAGGTAAATTCTTATTTTAAAACTACATTTCGAACATACCTCATGGAGAAATGCGACCGCATGAACTTTTTTTGCCTCATTACAGTTATCCTACGCCACAAACTGTGGATGTTCCAATTCGTGCAACACAATGGAACATTATATTGCTGATAACTTAAAATGACCAGCAAATGCTTTATTCTTTGAAATAAATTTTTTATGTCTAGTTTAACCTGTTTCAAATGATGTAATATTAATATATTATACAACTTTAAAGTAAAATACTTTTAGATCGTGTCCTGTTTGAGATGCGTAACTGCGTAAGGGTACATGTACCATATATGTTGCACTATGTGTATCCATAACGCATACTTAGAAATCAAAAAAAAAATAATTTCATCAATAAATAGTTATTTCACAAGAACTTATTTAATTCCAACTTTTCACTATTCCGAATTGGTACAACATAACATTTATACGAAGACATTCAATAAAATTTTTGGAAACTGATGGTTTTAAACATATATCCTGTGCTTGAGCAAAAATTTAAATAAATAACAAGAAGCATTGAGGTTGGTGATTTAGAATAATTTGGTAGAATTGCACCGTTAACTTGGTTGGTTATCTGTACGTTCAGCGACGAGTTTCGAATTGACTTTATTTCAGCAGGCATTTATTACGCTATGTTGGATTTCGATTTATAGCTATTTACACCACGGTCTCAATTCACCCCATATGATATCCCACTTTGAAGAATATGGTCACCGTGTTTACAGGATATGTGAAAATGAGATTCAAGTAGGTGTCATTATGGTCCCTTGACGCATTCCCCTGAGCAATCGAAAGAGTCTAGCTATCCGCTAAGCTACTACTTAATCGGTTACACGAGTCCAAATCACGACTACCCCTTTCTATATGTCAATCGAGTTTTTCGTCTCATTTTAAGCACTGAACCCTGGCACCCTGGGATTGTGGAGTATCAACATCTGCAGTATGCCATCGGGGGAAATCCAGCGACCCCAGATCAGCCGAATTTCTAATTCCAAAAGGATTTCCCACGCGAACAACCCTTCCCTTATACAACATATATTAAAGACCGCGATAGGATGCTACGCAACCCAACCGCATTCCTACTGAAAATTCTTTTCTGAAGCCGCAATTACGTTGGACTGGATCGTTCTGGCATGAGTGTCAATCAGTTCTGATCTGATACGTTTTTATATCCATATCCAAGTAGGCATATCCATACCCATATCTCAGGGTCCGGATCATATCTAGCCCATACATCCATATCTGATCTAAGATATGATCGTATCAAATATGTGTTGTTCATATCTTCCTTGAATAATTTCAAACTCTATTTTCTGTTTAATTCAGGCCAAGAATATTTTGGTTTCCTTAGGTTTGTTTCGTTTTTTTCTTTTTTCATGAAATTATTGAAACAAATAGCGAAATAAAATATTTCAAAATGTTTCTAAACATTATACTGGAATGAGTGCTTGTGCCCATTTTTATGAAGCCCTCTTTAGCTAAGTGAATTGGTCTAGCTTTAAATTTTATTCGACAATACGTTGGTATGTTTAAAGTTTAAATCTGACAAACATTATGCATAAGTACCATGAACAAATAAAAATGCTACAAAAACGAGTACCTTAAACGTAAAGAGAAAAACAGGTTTCAAGTTTAATTAAATAAGTTTTGTTTCCTAGTCACTACTCACTTCGGAATAAATGTGCGCTTAGACTTATGATAAAAGGTACCTTAAATTAGAAAAATTTCCTTATGAAAGCATACAATAGATATATTATTCAGAGAAGAATTAATTTTATCGAATGGAATTTGGACACACAAATTTACTCTTTTCAGACATCTTGGTAGTATACTTTGCAACTCGAATGTTGCAAGTATCCTTATTCTTACTCAATCCCTAACCGTCGTAAAGAACAATAGTGTGCAGTTTACAATGTGAATTTCTGGAATAAAATTTTATTGCAAAACTATTATTTTGAGTAAATACCACAGCGCAATAAGAGTCTATTATATAAAATAATAAAATAATGGCAAATTTAGTTGCCATGCTGCATTCCTCTTTAAGAATTAACATATTATTTTTCTTAGTAAACTTTTCATATTCAGTGGAAAAATTCGAAGTGATTAAGCTGCCAGCGAAGGAATTGTTTCTCTCCAGAGATTACCCCTCAGCATATTCTAAACCCTTGCAAATTCTAAGCCGTTTGGCTAATTCAACGGAACGTTTGCTAAATTATACGATCGACGGTGATAAACAAATTGGAAACCTGAATGATTTGCTGAATATATTCGAATCGTGTTTCGTCACAATAACAAACAATGTCAATCTAGACATTTTGTCATTATCCATCCCGACCTTGATAAGGAGTTTGCAGCCCGGCTTTGTTCTCTCTTGCAAGAGTTGCCATGGGACCCTAAACCAAGATGGACAAGTCGTTGCAATTCCTTTGAAAATTAACCTGCCCCCGAATATTACAGGATTTCAAAGATGTGCACATTCCCGATTCCTTACCATTTCAGCAAACTATGCTGAATATTGTGTGAACATTCTTCGAGATCAGTTTGTCGTTAATACGAAACCATGGCGATGTGAAGCACACATTTTTCTCTTCCCACCGCCCCAACTAACCAATAGTTTCTTTAACCCTGAATACTCCTATGGCATGGGCCAAATGTACATTAGAAACCAGATGGTTTGGGCGTGGGACCTTGAACATATTATTAATGATCGTCCCAAGGAAAAAGCAACAATTTCTTTAGATTCCTCTTTCCAAATAATCATCTCAAATGCTACCCTTCATGATCCAATTAGTGCGTTCAAGCAGCAGTCCCAAATGTGTCGTTGGAGAGGTTATTTCATAAATTATTTTCAATTTGAGCATCCAACGATATTCGTAGAAATTGATGGAAACGGAATGATCGGGAGAGCGACTAGTCTAACATTTTCCAACCGATGCAATAGTGAAACGAATGAATATTCTCTCGAGCATTTATTCGATCCACATTGCAATGAAGATGGGCAACTATTTGTTTCCGATCTAACATCCAAATTAACTGTCGTAGACATTCGTGAACTCTCTAAATTGATTTACAAGAAATCTGAGCGACGGAGTAAATGGTTAATTGACGAAGTGTCGGCGGGCACTTCACTTTCAGAATATTTCGAGAGCGATATCACACTTTCAGAAATATTCAGAAAACAAGCTACCTCGTCCAGTTCTCCACAACTAATGTTTCTGAAGCACGAACGTTTCCTGAATCATGGGTTAGCCAATGTTTGGGCTGCAATATTTGGCAATTTCACATATGACAAGGGTAGCTCCAGCGCGACAATGAAAATTGTTCCTGTCGAAGGAAATTCAGGTTGGAAACATCCACTCGTGCTAAGTGTGGCTAGTCAGGCTCTGCGATTTGTCAGCTGTGGGAAGCCCTCCACAATGGACTTGCCTTTTAAGCAGCTGTTCACAATATTTGATACGGCAACTTGGGTATGTATTTTTGTCTTTGTGTTTGTACTCGCACCAAACGTTGCAACGGTGATATCACTCTTTCTCGAGATCATTAAGCCAACAGAATGTAAAATAAAAAATAAGGTAACACATTTCTTCAAGAACTTATTTGTTCCGGTAAGGCTCCTGCTGGAAAGGGACGGTCTGTTCGAGCATCATGACAAAATCCAAATTCGACTTTTAACCTCATGTTTGCTCATGGCAGCCACGGTGCTTAGCAACGCGTACAAAAATGAGAATGTTTACAATATCATTGCGCCCAGGGGATTTGTTCGATATGAGAAATTTGAGCAGTTGCTTAACGACTCTTTCACCATTTTCACTCATTTTGATCAATTCGAGTTGATTGGAGAAGACGGCACACCAGTGGATACTTACATGACAGACGCCTTAGTGAGCGCAATGGTTCCTAGTGTGGACGACGAGATGACAAAGTTTTACGGTGGGCTGAATGAATCTGAGTATACTCATCCATCGTTGCGTAGTGTAACTAAAATTAGTCAACACAATTACAGAATTTGGAATCATTATCGAGCGGCAGGTTTCCCAGTCGACGGCGAGTGGGAGTTTGTATCTCAGGTGGGACGACACTGGCATGTAACGGAGCGAAAGAGTAGTTCTATGACGAGCATTTTTCAACACACTCGATTAGAAGCAAATTTGCTTAATTCTACTAAATTGGAGTGGGATGGGAAGTATGAAGGATTTGAGTGGCTCCCTTACAGAGAGCAGCTTCTGAAGGGAACTGTCCACTTTTTACAGGATTGCAATGCAAAGGCAATTGTTGTTTCGGATTTGGTGGCAAATCGAGTTGCAAACTTTTTAAAGAGGAATGAGGAAAATAGGGATTTTGTTTTCGTTGGCAAAGAGGTTTTGAGTGAAATTTTGATTGGGTTTACTTTCGAGAATTTGAGATTTGTTCCTCCATCGTTTCTTGGAAGATTGAAAGGAATTTCCGAGTCTGGGATTTGGGATTGGTGGAGTCGAGTGACGAAGATAGATTTGCAAACTAGATTTAAGCAAGTGATTAGGGTGAGGCCACCTTCAATGACGGGGAATGTTGTCATTATTTTTTCCATTTTGGGTTGCGGACTTTTGGTTGCTTCGCTTGGTATCGTGCTTGAAATAATTTATTGGAATATTTTACACCAGTTATCCTTAAATAGAAGGAGACAAAGATTAAGACGAAGAAGAAGAGCATATAAATAAGTTCAATTCGATATTAGTGGGCATTGGCTGCCGAAATGATTTGGGGGAAACTATTACAAGCAACGCAAATTTCAGCATCTCAATCTACTTAACGCATCTACTTGTTGCAATATCTTGTAAGCAATGGAGGAGGAATATGTATTGCGCCAGAAGGGGCCACAAGGAGAAACTATACTTCAGCGATCAGTGGAGGCCTTCGATATTCGTGACGATACTTTGAAGCTTCTTCTTAAATTCGGGGATTTTGACCTCAATTCCGAAGACAACAATGTTAAAACAGTTGTCGATTACGCAAGTTTGGCTGGACGGCCACAAAACGTGGAACTTGTCACAATTGAATTGCGTAAACTAACGGTAATTTAAGTAACACGAACACCTGTCAAATTCATGTTTGAAAATTAATTGGCAGCATTTTCATTGACAACTAAACATTCAGTTTCCGGTTTCAGGTTAGATAATATGCTAAATTCTATTACACAGTGAAAGCAAATCTGCTTAAAAAGAAATTTAATATTCCACCATTAGACATTTTTAACCTCGTTGAACGTTTGTCTCATTACATGCAGTTATCATATCCCCCAAACTGTGGATGTTCCAATTCGTGCAACACATAGCAAAAAATGCAAGAATTTTTTTTGGGAAACTTTGATGGTTTTAAACATATATCCTGTGCTTGCGCAAAAAACTTAAATAAATAACAAGAAGCGTTTCGATTTTCATCAAAACATATATATCATAATGTTTGTACCAAAGTATTTTCACATTTGACCAGACGAGGCTCGGGGTAGGGTTGCCGTTTTTTCGTTTTTCCGTTTTGTAACCGCTTTGCAACCGGTTTTCTGGCCGTTTTCGGTTCGGTTTTCATTTCGGTTTCACATCAAAAACGAAACGAAAAAACGCGTTTTCGGTTCGTTTCCGTTTTTCAAAATTATAGTGATTTTTGGCTCTATAGTTATATATTTATTAGCACAATTCTTAAAAGCTTACATCCTCATAATCCAAAACTTGCAATTTAGTATGTTTAAGGCTTAAATTCACACTATAATTGATTCAAAATTCAAAATTTACTATTTGTTGCTTGTTTATGTGAAAATGTGAATTTCTTTACACAAATACATGATATTTGCTAGTTTTAGTAGACAATTTGAAGAAAACCGGTTTCGGTTCGTTTTTTACGAAAAACCGAAACGACGTCGTTTTTCGTTTCGGCTTTTATTGCAAAACGAAAACGGATCCGGTTTGCAAACCTAAACGGAAAACGGCAACCCTAGCTCGGGGTTCCTGAGATGAAGTCTGTTCATATCAGCGATATATCAAAAATTGTCGCATGCAAAAATGTCTGACATTGTGACCAGTCTGTGACAAATATCCCATTTGCCAGCAGCATTTTCAAAAAGTATCAAATCACTGAAAAATTATATTCACACAAATTTAAATAACGGAAGGTCTAAATGCATGCGGCAATAGTTGTCTCACTATCTCCTAAAGCAGCAGCAGCTGGACGTAGAATGACCCCAACATAAAATCATACAAGACATTGAATACCAACCTTCACATCATTATTTCATTCTCCATCATTCAGCATTGTTCTGTTCGGCAATATCTTTATCCAATACAAAACTGGCAACCACATAAACAGTTTTAAAAAATTTATCAAATATTCTGAAAATTAATTGGAATGGTTTCCAACTGATAGCTCCGACATCCTGTTGTCACATAATCGACAGAATACTTGATTACATCCGTTCGTTACATACCAGCACGCGAATAGGTATTGTCGTTTCCTAAGGCTTTACAAAATACAACGTGGACAGCGCCGGTCTTTATTTCGGTAGAATATCTCTCTTGTAAACGGAATCAATATCAGTATTTTCCAACTGAAGTTTTCTAACATGGAGAATAATTTTTTGGCAATATTCCTCTTCACCCTTCGGTTAAAAACTATACAAAGTTTCCTCTTGCCCATCGATTTCAATCGTCATTCCTTCTGCACTATTTACTTGGTGCGACCACAGCCAGCACAAGCTGTCATAACAGACTTGCTAAATTTCATTTTGGAGAAAAATTACGAAAGGGGAGATCTTTTCGTTTGGCACATTGCTGATATCCACCTTACAATTGGCAGAGAATATTTTGTCGGCACTGACGACATTACCCAAACGTACATTCCGACCAAACGAGTGCACACAATTTCTCTGGATTCCTGTCTTCTAATTCTATCTGATGTTGGGCAGGTCGATTCCGGTCGTCTAGCGGATTCGCAAGAATACAGCTACTATGAACATTGGGGATCTTGGCTGTTACGCGTTGGCTCAAATCGTCTCATTAAATTCGACTCCGGTACCGTCAGCCATATTGCCGTGACCAACAACATGTTTTGGTTTCCTCCGATTGATTACCATAATCCAATATTCACTGCACCATACCCTCTCATAATCATACACTTTAACTCAAACACACCCGTGTTGCCCGGTGAGACATACTCGCCCATATTCACCGATGGTGATCCTCAGAGGGATTTTCTTTTGGAGGGAAGAAGCCCGTTTACTCCAGAATTCATTAAAATGTTACTCCAAATCCGGCCGTGGAAGTCAATGTCACCGAAACTGCTGGTGAACTTTGATGTTTGGATATTCAACTTCAAGCGAACTACATTGACTTGTCGTTACCACGACAACACGAGAATTTTCAATAATCTCTCCAACATTGACGGAGCGGACGAATGTTACGACCCGTATGTCTTGTTGTTGCAAGCCGTTGCTAGGAAACTGAATTTCACTGAAGTCAACTATGGCGAGGAAATATACGAACCGCAAAATTACGTCGTTCTTCTGGATTGGAAACCGTGGGAGGCTGATAATTTGCGGAGAATTCAACTTCATACTTCGACATTTATTCAGACGGATACTCAACGTTTTGACATAAATTATTGCGAAAGGAAAGAGACTCTCCGGACTCACAATTTTATTGGGATTTTGACAGCTCCCTTTGATTTGGGCATTTGGTGCATGCTTTTAGCTTCTTGTGTCTTTTTGATGTGTCACATATTTTGGGAAAGGAAACAATCCGTAGGACTAGTAAAAGGTCTTGGGGATGCCGTTTTCCAAGTTGTGAGCATGTCACTTGGGCAAAACTTAACGACCGTTTCCAAACTTGTGATTGCTTCAAGAATTATGTTTTTTTGTTTTGAGCTTCGTTTACACTTGCGTAATGACTGAGAACATGATCGCCCCTCCGTTCGTTTATGTAAGTTCAACTTTGACAGAGTTACTGTCACGTGGTTACAAATTGGCTCATCCAATTATTCTTAAGAAGCAGGAACATGGGTTTGATTTGATTAAAACAGTGGCGCAGGATTTAGACGCCCCCCACTTGAAGTGGGAAGGATTTGAAGGAACTTTGACAGACAAAAAGTATTGGACTGATCCTCTTTATGAAAGGAATTACATAAATTATCGCGAAGCTGATTTAGCATTTCGTTCTCTTGTTGCAAATTCAAAATCGGCTTTGCCCATTTCGAAGCGATCGATGAGGAAAATTCAAATGAATGAGCTTGCCAACATCGGCATGGAAGAGGGTGAAGGAGTAGTGTGTCACAAGACTAAAAAGTCGTACGGATGGAATATGGTGTACTTATTGATGTACTCCATCTGGAGGGAAAAGGCGGGTCGAATTTTACAAATATTTTTGTATGAAAGTGGACTACGTATTCATTTTGACTCAATAGCGGACGAATTTATTTCGAGAAAAACATTTAAAGTTGGAAAGGAAAAAGTTGTTGTGATGAGTGTTGATCAGAGGCTTCAGGCGCTCTTACAATGTTGGTCTATTTTGCTAGCTGGAGCATTCGTTGTCCTGGGGTGGGAGAGTTTTGGCTCTAGGATACGCAATTTCTTTGCAGGATTTTTTGTAAAAATTTATGAATTGTTATTAAAATCCGTGAGTGGATTAGTAACTATACGGAGGTTGATACCCGTCGTCTTATTCCGCAGGGGAGGAGAACACACTTTAAAGCACGATTTGAAAGTCACAGTTGTAAACATTAAGGCCACAGAGCTATGAAATTTTCTGTGTACATATTTCATACCATGAATAATAAATTTGTACTTCGTTTGTGATTTTTCAAAAGGAAATTGCGTTTCAAGTGAAACTTCGCACATTATTCATAATAGATAATACGCTTTTGAAGATGTTTTATGTTGTGCGCTAAAAATGAAGAACTGTGAAAAACTGAGCACTGCCTCTCGAAACGAAATTCAACTTCAGGCAGCTACTCTGCAGGATGCAGGTACGCTTGCCATTGGATTTGTAACTGGTTTACAGCTTATAAAAGCAATAAGCAAATTTGCTTTCCGACTTTCACTTAAAAATCAAAAATCCAATAGCTCTGAATTTCGTGGGTAAATTTGCTATTCCAGTTTTCATAAATCCATTGTGCATAAATATTTACTTTCGCGTTGAACAAATTAATCATATCTCAAGCTAAAAGATAACGTTAAACCCCTTGTGTGTCAAAATTTTACTGAAATCCTTTGCTTGACATGCAGTATATAACTTCTAAATATGCTTAACAAAAAATGTAAATAGACTAACTCAAAATTTCACCATCTATTTAATGTATCTACATATTTGTCAAGGTGGGTATCTCGAATATATCGCGTTAAGATTCATTTTATGTATAACAAATATGCCAGAATGATTACTTGTTGTTACACAGTGATGGTTTTTGACCAAGTAAAATTACACGAATTTGTTTTAATGCTTTGGAATAAGTTAACAAGATTAGAATTGAAGGTTCACTTTCATATGTATATTGTGGATTACTCAACTACAGTGCTTTTGAATGCTGACATGTATATGTAGCGTTTAGTGTGAAACAAATGTAAGCATTTGCTAAAGCTATGATCTTTTCGACATTCTTATTTACAACAAACATAATTACAAACACTTAAATATACAACACTAATTAATCAGATAATTAGTTCGAAAACATTGTCCACCTTTTCAAAATTCTAAAAATATAATAAAACGTTAACACCGTATTTTTATGAATTTTTGAAACCTCTTTGAATTACTTATTCGAAGTTTTCCTCCAGGAACTCATACTTCATTCCTACTTAAAAACAAGAAGAAGCTGTACTGTAAGGTTTAACGCAAAGTTCAAGCAATTCAATGGTGTCAACTCCTCAATAAAATTACTTCCACCAAAAAACATCTTAATGCTTGGACAAGATCTGAAAAATAATCTAGCAAATTTTTGTTCACGTTTTCGAAACACGAAAGAACCTTGCTTCCTCTTCAAGTTGAAGAGCAGCGTTTTGGACTGAATATGTACTTGCACAAGGCCACCCAAAAATACAATCATAACGACTGGGGAGTATATTGCTACCATTGATAAAAACATGATTGCTCCCAAATTTTCCATGGCCCATTGCATTTTAACTAGCGAGAAAATAGAGGCAGAAAGGGCAATAATAGCACCGACAATTTCTATTGGCACGATGACTCCTTGCTGAAAGGAATTGTTCAATTTGGCCAACAGCTGAATTTGCCTGTACATTTTCCCAATTATGGTTATTGATTGTGGTCTTCTTGAACATGTCCAGGTTCTGAATTAAAGTAAAATTTCCTTGAGATGCAAATTTTAGTCCTTACAAATTTTACGTTGATACTTACAAGCAGAGGAAATCCTTCAAACTGAGTGAGCATAATATCATACTCCCGGCAACAACCATTCCAGCGGTAGGCCATAAGAAGCTTAGCATCCAGTGGTTTCCAAGCAATAGTACCATCTTTAAAACTGTGAATAGACAGTGGGAATTATGCAGTGTGGTTGCTTGACAACATTCCGGAAGAAGCCAAAATCCTGCCAGTGTAGCCTTGCAAGGATTCCAAAAGTGAAGCCCGTAGATCATCAATATCGGCGCTACAATCGCAGCGGGGTGAATGCTATAAGCGGCCAGAATATCTAATTTTTCCACAAGTGTTCGACGACTAAATTTTATTGCCGCTATTGACCCATATAAAATTATAAAAGTCAATATAATTTTAATTCGTTTAATTATTTCGTTTACTTAACTCAAAAATACCTGATCGATGTGTGGATGCAAATTGGAGGGTACTATTGATGAGTAGAGTATAGTCAGAGGAATTGACATAACATTCCCTCGCGATAAGGAAAATGATCATGTTCAAAATCACCAAAAACGTATTTTGGATGCGGTCCAATTTTGAGCCTGTTTCGGTTTGTTCATTTACATTTTCTTTAATTGATTGCAAAAGTAAGATAAGCATGATGAACCTGATAATACGATATTGAACCAGAAACTTTCGTCGTTGTCGCTCATCTTGAATTGAGACAAGAGTATGGGAATCACTATCCCATTTGACTACTGCGCTATTCAATTTCCCTACCAAAGACAAGTATTTTAAGAACAATGGTAAGTATGTTGCTAACATTTTGAAATTCTATTCCTGCAGGAGAAAATTGGGATTTTGCAAAATAAAATATAAGATTGGCGGCACACTTTAGGACTTTAATTCCAAAAATTAATTAATTGTTTTGACCAATCTCCAATTGCGTTCTATCAAAATTCTCTCTCTGAACCCAAGGTTGTTATTTATGTGAACTAACCATCAGCAAGCAATAATTGGGTCTAATATTTATTTTAACTTTAGTGTTCCTTGCCGAATATATACATAGCACCATTTCGTGTTGTAAATGTAGGTTTATTATGCGCGTGAAGTCTGTAGTCCGGAAACTGACGACTATTATCTAGAAATTATGTAGTCGAGAATAGTTGCCCCTGTACTTTACTTTTGGAACCCGTAGAAGCCTTCATTACGTAGATTTTGGCAACTTGGTGAATACTCTTGTACATTAAACAAAGACCAGTCTATCTGGATTCAATCCATTTTAAAAGCTATCCTGCTCCTGGACAATCATTGGATCAATAGTGAGCTTTGGGTTTCATGCGATGATTTTAGTATTTGCGTTTAGATAAGTATTCTCGTCGTTAGAACAATAGTTGGAACCGTCTTATACTAATATTACTTTTTCATCCCATGTTAAACTATTTATAATATTTAAGTAGCTTTATCATGTGGAGTATGTTAACTTTGGATTTTGGTCACAAGCCTATCCGTTTTCTATATATTTTCTACATTAATCTCAAATTAAAAATTTCATGCCATTGAATATTTACAAACGTTCATGAGGTCTCCTTCATTTATTATTTTGTTTTGATAAGCTTTGTGGAAGCAAACATGCCAGTATGCTGAATAATATTTACGATAGAGTTTTCAATTTGACTAAAAACATCCTTTCAGAAACAATATAAACATCTCCACTAATTCAATTCTTAATTAATTAACATTTCGATATTCAACTTGTACAAAATATCTCTATTGGACTGAAGAGAGTTCCGTTATTTTGACTTTAGCAAACACTGGCAAAGCTCCAAACCAGCTGCAAAATCATCCTTAAAGAGATCTCGAAGGTAATTCATGTCCCCAAACTCTGGCTTCCTTTAAAAATAAAAGAACCATCATAACTTCTACACAAGTACATCACGAATAAAGGCACATCCCTTTACAATTTTTGCAATATTCATCTCCAGAAACACTACAACTTACGATTTCATAACTAGGACGGCTTTCACTTTCAAATCATCGAATGCTTCCACATTCTTGGCAAACATGAATAGTCGCAAAGTCATTTCCGATTCGAACCACTCGCGTGGTTTCGCGAGTAAGATCCTTTTCATTTCCAACTCCAACGTGTCGATGTTATCCCTGTGTCCAACTTGAAGTAATTCAAAAGCAGTCCAACAGCTTTCCATGGGCTTCTCCACGTTTCGCTCGTAAAGAAATTCCACAAGTGCCTTCAAATTCACTTCGGACAAGTCCGGCATTTCCATCCGCTTCATCTTGTCGTTGTGCTTAAAATTCGCTGCATAAACGGGGCTGTGGCCTAGAAAAATTTCAAGAATAAAACAAACAATGAAGGGACATTATAAAAAGTGGCTAGCTAATGTTTAAGAATGTAGGTAGATTATAGCAGAGCACCTGTAAGAAAATGTTTGTGGCACGGGAATTCTTTCCCATTACTGGAAACCACGGTGATGTCCCTCATTTGTCCTTTCATCTTCTCACAAATGCTCAGTTGATTGAGTCTCATCAAATCCCGGAAGAAAACGAATTTAGCTGATCCAACAAGGCGCCACGCTTTATCGTTGTATTTACTGAGAATTGTACTCAAGCTGTCTCCAAACGTGGTAGAAATACTTTCAAAGAAGTCCTCATTCTCAACGCAAACACGTTCTTTGTCCCACTTGTCAAGATGGTCGAAAACTCTGTTCTTTCCGGAAGCCAGATTCAATTCTATTTTTAAAAAAATATGAATGTTGACCAGAGTTGATAGTTCTTTTGAATGTTCATTTCTGTTTTGAAACTATATTTGTAAAGTTTAAAGAATTACCTGAATCTACTACCAAGCAACTTATCCCTCTTGTGCTGATATGAATGAGATTCATGGATAAGGTTATTCGCAACTTGAGGTCACGTAGTAGACTTGGATCTTCCATCTGGGCAAAAAATCCGTGAAGCCCAACCGACACCTGACTTGGGTTAGAATTCGTTGTTTTCAAGTGAAGACAAATGTAACTGGTGAAAATAGGGAACATGAATTGAATTTAGGTTACGATTGACATCGACAACTTTTTAATAATGGAAAAAATACTGAAAATATCCATAATTTTAAATCATTATTTGTTACCGTTTATTCTTATCGCGATACGTTTCTGCAGCTCTTGCCAGTTGTTGACCAACAGGTTCGTAATCGTCTAATTGGACAAATATTCCATTTGGACGCTTCAAATTTATTAACGCAGTATATCCCTCTTCTACATTCTTCCATATTTCAAAATCACCAAATTGAATGGCTTCACAACTAAATGATGCGTCGGGCTCCCTTCCAAATATGGAAACAATAGAATTAGATGCCATCTTTATGCCCCAGTGTCCCCAGTCTCAGTAGATGTCGTCGGATAATTGTCAGCAAATGTCTGCTGTTCGCTATTAATTCTTTCCTTTGGTGATAATTAAAACAATTAATCTCTCGACTCTCGACAAAAAATGTAAACAAATATTCAGACGAAGAGACACCAGCAGACTGACGAAAACAAGTAGAATTCTTGTGCTCGCAGACATTCCCACCAGTCACCACCGCCTTCAATGGTAGTAATGGTACATGTGTACCCTTCACCCTTGGAACGTGAGAATATTTTGAGGTTTTGCTGGAGAACAAAGGTGGAAAGGAAAAGGGGTGATAATGATAACGATAACGCGTCACGCTCGTGACTGGCCACTCGAATCTGAAATTACATAGTGTTCTTGTGGAGTCGTGGACATGTGGTAGTTTAATGCTTGATTAATTAATTGCTGAATATTCATTTAATTCTTTTTAGCAAATCAAGTGTTTATTGGGGGGACTCAGAATATATTAAGTGGAAGGTCGTTGGTCCAGAGTCAAGGCCAAAAGTACGATTTTGTATCATCAATCATTACAGCCACTAAAATATTTGCATATACGTGATTTGATTTCAACAATGTGGATAAGTTTACGTCAGTTGTTGTACTGGACTTTTATGTAAAGAATTTAGTTAATCTACTTCTTGTATTGTATTTAAGCAAATTTTACTTACATCAAGCCAGATTTCAAACTTCGTTGGCAATCAGTCACCAAAACCTTAAGAACGAAGTTTGGCAAATATCTGTACTTCAACCCATGAATATGAATGTTTTACTTTTAATGGTTGTAAATCTTTCAAATTTGCCAGTTTTACTGGCTTGCGAGTTTAGCGAGTCTCGTTGGGATTTTGGGAATAATTGACAGGAAAATAATAATGGTCGCTTGAGAATTTTGTTTTATCGCCAACACATCGCATCGCCTTCACAGGCTTCTTGGGCTTTTATTATGAAGATTGACACAAGTTCGATTTCTATGATGCAAATGTTAAATTCATGAATACAACGAAATTGCCCTATATATGTGATATGTAATTTAACCATAAACTGTAAACCAGAATTTTTGATTGTTTTCCGAAAATATGATACTTAAAAAGCAAAAGTAATCGACGAATCGTGAATAAAAAACCCTTCCGGGTTCATTGGATTTAGGTCTGAAGAAATTTTTCTACTTGAAACATTTTAATAATTCCACACAAAAATCCATGTTTTCTCCTTACTGTGCTCAAGTGACTAACAGTTTTGTTGTCAGTCACCTCGGTTCAGAATACATTCACCTTTTGACGTTTATTAAGTATTAATTTTACTCTAAAACCTTTTACAATCCTCCTAATAAATGAATGAATTCATTGGAAAGTACAATACTCTGCCAAAAAACATTTCGCAAAGCATTATTACGTTTTCATAGATATGTTGTGTTGGGGTTCCATAACCCCAAAGTTAAAAAACCTCCATAATCCTACAACACTGCGCATATTTAAAAACTAAATATATTTCCCTAATCCTAAAAATAAAAACTCAGAGATAATTGGATCAATTCAGAAGAACGAGCACTATCTTCCTACTTTTTATTTTTAAGCAAACTTGTTCATTTTTTTTCTTGAAAACGCGAAAGAAATAAAATATATTTTTTGAAGCACGTTAGAAGTTGACGCAAAAATAATAGTGATAGTGACTTATTGATAACTTAGTTTTCCCCAACACTTACCTTGTCGAGCTTTTATTATCACGATATACCGGGAGTGATTTCATTTGTATATATTCTATGAATTAATTATAAATGAAATTCTCTTAGCGTTAGTTGTGTAGTTGTGTTGTACATTGTACAACGCAGTAAATTTTTGCGTTATTAAAATATCATGTATAGTTTTACCAATAAATACTTTGTACGTTCCATCTGCTCGTCTTGCCCGTAAAACATTTCGCAATCAAACACATATGTAATTGCTTTTCACAAGTGTGGTTCCTTCACCCCGATCGTAACATCATGTTTATAAGCGAATACACGAAATGTCTTACAAAGGATAAATATATTTTCTTTACCTCAAAAACTAAAAGTCAGTGAGAATTGAATCGCAACTGAAGAACTGAACAAGCACTGACTTTTCTCAACTTCAGTTTATCCCCTTAAACAGGATGTTTGTTTCCGAGAATTTTTTGCCCTTTGTCCAACTCCATATTTCTTCATTGAAATTTGTGTCCACTTCAATATTTTTATTGCGAACGGAGGGGAGCACGATAAGGCTTGAAGTCGGAAGCACAAACCTTTGTCGTTATCTTTTGGCGAAGTGTATAATTTATGGATTTTACACATGTGTTCTGCTGGCGCAGGTATTCCTCGCGTTCGGAAATGAACCTCTTGTTGACACGGTTGAAAGCTTACTCTACAATAGTTGCATGGCGGTATTCATGGTCACGAATGCAGTCTACTTAAAGAAAAGGAATCAAGTCGTGGAGCTATTCAACCTTTTGCTCGAATTTGAGAAAAGGCGTAGCGCAGGTAACAATGACATATAGATTAAGATAATTTAATTAAATATCAAGATATTTTATACGATTATTTTTATGATTTTTAAAGAATTTGTGGAGTATCGACTGGGCAGGATGGAAAGATTTATTCTAAGAATTTCTCTCCTTTTCGCCATGACAATGGGTTCGGCTGGTATCCTAATTTACGCAGTGCTTCGTTGGATTTCTCCATGTACCTCAGCCACATTTGGGAAGGATTTGCTAGAATGTTGTTCTGTAATTGAGAATGGTTTGGATTGTGATTGGGGGAAGAATTTTGACATTTGGATTTTGTTGGCAATTTGCACATTGTCATTTTGGATTTCTGTTTGCATGGGAGCAAATTTCGGATTTTATTCGACGGAATTATTATTGATGGAATGCTGTTGCTTTCATTTCTATATAATGCGTATTCGAACATCGATTCTATTCCAGAGTAGTAGGGGTAACGTAATTGGTATAACTGCCTTTCAGCATCACATTAAACATTTGAAAGAGCTTCAAATATTGGTTAAATTTTAAAATTTAATTAACCAAGAACAGTATTTGGTGGGACTGGTGACACTTGCGATGTTAATGATGATTTTAAGTAGTTACGTGTTACTTGTTGTAGGTTTTGGTTTGTCCATATTTTATTTTCTATTTTTTACTGGTTGTGTGATTACAGGTCTTCTTGGAATTGTGGTAATCGTCAGGTATCTCGGATCAGTGAATTATGCTTCGCTTGCATTACTGAAATTCGTTAGGAGAACCGCAATGATAAAATGTCGGCGGTGTGATCGCAAATTACTGAAGTTGTATCTCGAATCTCTGCTGCCTCTAAAAATTTATCTGGGCGATGTTAACTATGTTGATAAACTCACCTCATTGGTTTTACTTAATTTTTGTGTAAATTGTTTAGTCAACCTACTTCTGATGTCGTAAGGAAAAAACAAACTGAATGTTGCGGACCATGGAGGATTACTTAATGATCTCTCCAGCTAATCGTTAGTGATGATTAGCAACTTGCACGCAGCACGATAAATATACTTGGAATATAGGGAAAGTATAGGAATCTTCACCTATTGTTTGAACATGTCAAATAAATAGGGTAGCCGATAATTGATGAGATGAGCGAATAAGATTAGAAAACATTTAAAAGAGCTCCAAAGCTTGGTTAAATTCTGTAATTTACTTCACCATGAAGGGTTTGTGGTAGGCCTCGTGACACTTGTCATGTTTTTGACAATTTCAAGTAGCTACGTGTTGCTTGGTTTAGGTTTGTCCATAATTCATTTGTTAGTTTCTTGCTCGTGAATAAAATTTTTGCGTGAATAATGTAGTCAGCCAACTTCTCATGTCGTAAGGAATCAAATAATAAGCAAATATTTGGAATTATTGAAGAATACTCTAACTAAAGAGAAAGTGGCCCACGTGTGATAATTTATATCACTCACGATTTTACCCACAGACTCTTCTCCACGCATATAACTAATTCCGAAATATTGTTTTTGCAGTGTACAACGGTTCTGCTTTTATTTCCCCATGCTTTGTTGTATTTACCAACTCAGATTTTGATTCTGGAATTTCAGTGTTTTGGCATTTTCTCCAGAACAGTTGCCCATTGCAAAAACAATATTTCAGAATTAGGGTAAAACGCCAAAGGCTTAAAGAAGCAAGAAACACTTGCATTTTAAATCAAATACATACAAATCTTGTATACCAGTGCCGCAAAATATTACATTAGATCCAAGTTATGTGGATCGAAATTCAATATCTAACATTTTATTAATTATTACTTTGTCTAAAAGCATTTGTGCTGTTTTTGACTTTTTATGCGGCGAAGCTAATAAAGTAATCATTGCATATATATGCCTGCTGGTTATATGACAAGCTTACGCGACTTCAATATAAGATTTTGCGATTTTCATACATTATATTGGTCAAGGCGGGTATTAGTAACTGTAATGTATCGCGTTAGGATTCGTTTTGGTTTAACATAGGAAAGAATGCTTTGCTGTGCAGAAGAATGCTAAAACCTGGATCATTATGACCTTCCTATTTGCAATCAACTTAAATCTATATAAATATACAACTCTAATTAATAAGATAACTAGCGCGACAAGATTTTCGACTGTTTTCAGTTATATAAATCGTAGTACTATATTGAAACACTGTATTCTTAACGAACTTTTAAAACCTATTATCGAATTTGTTCATTCGAGATTTTCCTCTAGCACCTCATACATCCTACTTGAAAACAAGAAGAAGCTGCACAGTAAGGTTTAATGAAAAGTTCAAGCAATTCAATGGCGTCAACTCGTCAATAAAATTGCTTCCAACAAAAAACATCTTAATGCTGGGACAAGATCTATAAAATAATCTAGCAAATTTTTGTTCACGTTTCAGAAAGGCTAAATGACCTTGCTTCCTCTTCAAGTTTAAGAGCAGCGTTTTGGACTGAATATGTACTTGCAGAAGGCCACCCAAAAGCACAAATATATAGATTGGGGAGTATGATGAAGCCATTGAGAAAAATATTATTGCTCCCAAATTTTCCATTTCCCATTGCATTCTCAATAGTGAGAATATAGAGGCAGACAGGCCAATAATAGAAGCGACAACTGCTATTGGCACGACGACTCCTTGCTGAAAGGAATTGTTCAATTTGGCCAACAACTGAATTCGTCTGTACATTTTTACAATGATGGTTATTGATCCTCGCCTTCTTGAACATGTCCAGGTTCTGAATTGAAATAAAGTTTTTTGAGATGCCAATTTTAGTTATTACAAATTTTACGTTGATACTTACAAGCAAAGGAAATCCTTCAAACTGAGTGAGCATAATATCATATTCCCGATAATAACCAATCCAGCAGCATGTATTGAGAAGCTCATCAACCAGTGGTTTCCAAGCAATAGTGTCATCTTTAAAACTGTGTATAGCCAGTGGGAATTATGTAATGTGGGTGACCGACAACATTCAGGAAGAAGCCAAAATCCTGCTAGTGTAGCTTTGCAAGGATTCCAAAAGTGAAGCCCGTATATCATCAATATCGGCGCTACAAGCGCAGAGGGGTAAATGCTATAAGCTGCCAGAATGTCCAATCTTTCCACAACCGTTCGACGACTAAATTTTATTTCCGCTAGTGAACCATAAAAAATTCACAAAAAACTCTATACAATGCTAATTCGTTTAATTATTTGGTTTATTTAACTCAAAAATACCTGCTCGATATTTGGATGCAAATTGGAGGGTGCTGTTGATGAGTAGAATATATTCCGAGGAATGGACATGACATTCTCTAGCGATAAAGAAGAATATCATGTTCACAAACAGCAAATACGTATTTTGGATTCTGTCCAATTTTGAGCCTGAGTCGGTTTGATCCTTGAAGTTTTCTTTAATTGATTGCAAAATCAAGATTATTATGATGAACCTGTGAAAACTATATTGAACCAGATACTTTCGTCTTTTGTGCTCGTCTTGAACTGGGACAAGAGAATGGGAATCACTATCCCACTTGAATAATGCGCTATTCAAAATCCCTACTAAGGACACACATTTTAAATACAGTGGCAAGTATGTGGCTAACATTGTGATATTATACTCCTCCAAGAGAACACTGGAATTTTGCTGAAAATTATATTTGTGTCACACTTTAGGACTTTTGACTTGAGCAATCTCCAATTGCGTTCTATCAAAATTCTCTCACTAAACCCAAGGTTTTTATGTGAACTAACCATCAGCAAGCAATAATTCTGTTAATAAGTCTAATATTTATTTTAACTTTAGTTTTAATTGTCGAATATATACAGGGCACCATTTCGTGTTCTAAATGTAGGTTTATTATGGGCGTGAAGTCAGAAAACTGACGACTATTATCTAGAAATTATGTAGTCGGTAGAATGGTTGCCCCTGGGCTTTAATTAGAAACAGTAGATTTTGGTTGCTTGGTGAATACATTTGTACAATATACCAAGACCAGTCTACCTGGGTTCAATCCATTTAATAGCTATCCTGCTCCTGGACAATCATTAGATAAATCGTGAGCTTTGGGTTTCATGCGATGATTTTAGTATTTGCGTTTAGATAAATATTCTCATCGTAAGAGCAGTCGTTGGAACCGACATTTATTAATATTACTTTTTCATCCCATGTTAAACTATTTATAATATTTAAGTAGCTTTATCATGTTGAGTATGTTAACTTTGGGTTTTGGTAACGAACCTATCCGTTGACTATACTATGTATCTTCTACATTAATTAAATATTAAATATTTCACGCGACTGAATATTTACAAACGTTCATGAGGTCTCCTTCATATATTATTTTGTGTTTTGATAAAACCCTGCCAGTATGCTCAATAATATTTGCGCCAGTT
Organism: Heteromurus nitidus; assembly: GCA_034687055.1. Classification (NCBI taxonomy): domain Eukaryota; kingdom Metazoa; phylum Arthropoda; class Collembola; order Entomobryomorpha; family Entomobryidae; genus Heteromurus; species Heteromurus nitidus. The sequence goes on along the minus strand of JAQFZW010000723.1, from coordinate 14,389 downwards.
TTCTATTTGCCTAAAAATCATCTAAAATCTGACTAAATTCACTTCGCGAATTTTCCAAAACAAACGGAGCATTTAAACCTAGAGTCGCTTTCAGAATCAATATAAACATCTCCACTAATTCAATTCTTAATTAATTAACGTCTACAAAATATATGTATTTGACAGAAGAGAATTCTAGGGAATCGTTATTTTGACTTGAGCAAACACTGGCAAAGCTCCAAACCAGCTGCAAAATAATCCTTGAAGAGATCTCGAAGGTAATTCATGGCAGCAAACTCTGGCTTTTTTTGAAAATTAAAAACCATCAAAACTTGTACACAAGTACTTCAAGAATAAAACAACCTCCCTATAAAATTTTGAAATATTCATCTCCTTAGACACTACAACTTATTGAATTGATATTTGGGGGTATTTTGACACTGATTCGATTTTGCAGGGTGATTTCAAAGTACAGATATGTTAGTAACCTTACACGGAGGTTTGATGTGCACAAATGAAGCGCGTCTGTTCTTCGACAAGATTGTCGATTGTCCATAGTCCATACTGAGATAATATTTATCGGATAATATTTTTATTTGTAAGCATATTGGTTGCATAAAATAAATAGATAGTAATGAAAAGAGTTTTGATTCTGTCAATCTATAGTATCTATACAGTAGCAGTTCATTATCGAAGGTATGAAATTTGTTTAAAAGACGTCGTTTTTAGTGTGCCGTTTCTAGTCTTGAAAAAAGACGGATTCGGATTTGGCAACGGATTTAGATAATCGTAGAATTGGTGGACACTGGACAGTTTGCCAAATTGTACAAACAATTTGCTTTTAACTTTGATATAATATTATATTTTGGATAATAAAAAGTACCTGACATATTTCAATAAACTAAGTACTCGATATAAGATTTTGTTGTTTTCGAATAGTCTAGACGGATTTTGATTAAACTTACAATATTTGTGGTGACGGTCCAAATCATGTCTGGAATCTATCTTACAGCGTAGCATTTAATTACTTACACTGGATTACGCGGCAGTTGCTCTAGAAATCCAATATGTGTTTCTAGAATGTACCTCGTTATTCGTAGACGAAAAAGTATTCGAACATTGTGACACTCACACTCCTGTGTGAAATATAAATGCACAGATGACTAGAATCCGTATTCTCAGAATCATGTCAAATCTAATCCGTCTCAAGCTAAAGGTTTTAGCCTTGCGAATACTACTCCTCCTACACTTATTTCACTTCTCACTTGGAACTAGCTTTCAAACAATTCACCTGCCATATTCCAATAAATTGTTGTTCTCGACGGACTATCCGTCGGCTTTCACTGAACCCTACAAAACTACCAAACATTTTAGGAAGTTGAAGGAAACCCTTCACAACTCCAAGCATATTAAGTTGTCTGATCCAAAAAATATTGGAAATTTGAATAAATTGCTGAAAATATTTGAGCACTGCTTAATTATTCTAACAAACAACGTCGGGATCGACATCTTCCCTCTAACTAATCCTGCTGTAATCAGGAGCTTACAGCCAGGTTTTATTGTTGAGTGCATAAACCCTTCGCGATGCTCACGGCGCACAAACAAAATTGTCGCAGTTCCCGCTCGATCCAATTTCCCGCTGAATATGACAACAAGCCAATCCTGCCCCAGTTCCACATCATTCCTACACTTCTCCCCACGGCTAAGCGACTTCTGTGTCAACATCTTGCGAGAGCCATTTGTCGCGAAAAGTAAACCGTGGCGATGCGAGGCTAACATTTTCATTTATCCACGGTTTGATATGCCACCACATTTTATTCGTAAGAAAAAGCATTGGTTTTCCAATTATTTCCGAAGTCATCTTGTGTGGGACATGCCGTACTTGGAGGAAAGCTATATACCTCATCGCTTTAAGGAAAGGAAAACAATGTTATCCTCAACACCACCAATACAATTATTCATTTCAAATATTCCTGAGACAAGAATTAAGCCTGCGTTTTTGGAAGTAGCAAATTATTTTGAAGATAATTACAGTCGGCTTCCCCATCAGTTTCAGTATACCACTTTGTTCATCTCGGTGGATGCTCGGGGGAACCTCAGGATGCTATCATTTTTCACATTTTGTAACGCTTGTGGCAAACAACAAGTAATTGTGCAACATGACATTTTAAAACTAAACTCGGACACAACGGTTGATCTAGGCGTTCAAAGCCTTTATGAATTGCTTCGTAAAAAATCAGAGCGTAAAACTACTTGGGAGATTGACGAAGTGTCATCTGGAACATCGATTTCAAAATATTTTTCAAATCGAGGTTTTTTCAAGATAAATCCACGCAATAAAAAATCGTCAGTTAAGAAATACTTTGAACATGCAAATATTTTGAATAGGGGGATTGCAAATGTGTGGACGGCTATTTTCGGAAACCACACAGTCACAACAGAAATTGACAAATTTCGAGACGGAAATTCAGCTTTGGTATTTGAGGCAGTTGTCGGTAGTAAAATCAAACATGACTCGATTTTCAATTTTGTAACTCAATCCTTGCGTTTTGTTAGTTGTGGGAAGCCGTTGATTGAAAAACTGCCATTTATGGAGTTGTTCTCGATTTTTGACTCAGTCACGTGGGTACTCATTGTCGGCATGGTTTTTGTACTTGCACCAATATTTGCCACTGGAGCAAGCCTCATCTCAAATTTTATCAATGAGAAAGGTCTCAAAAGTGTGAGGAAGCTTGGCAGCAAGATACTTTTGGTATTTTACGACAATTTGTTGCACCCATTAAAAATGACTCTCGAGCAAGATGGTACTTTCATCAGCCCAGAACTAGCTTCAATTCGTTTTATAACAGCAGGGTTACTCATATCCGTGACAGTGGTCAGCAACGCGTACAAAAGCGAAAACGTTTACAAAATTATTGCCCCGAGGGGTTACCAACTTGTTGAAGATTTCGCACAGTTGGTAAGCAGCTCCTTTCAAGTTATCTCTTATTTCGAGCAAGTCGAAGTGCAATCTTGTGATAACACAGCGCTCTACAAGCTACTAAATATCAAACCTGATTGGTTCTTGAGACAACAGCAGCTTATCGCAGTGAAAAATCAATTTGGCAAAGAGGAGGAGGCATTGAATCATCCGCTATTTATTGATAAAGTGGAACAAGTTGGGAAGCATGCATGCGATGTTCAAACCCACTACTTTACGAAATACTTAATGGCGAATTGTACCATCAGGTTCCGAACTGCAGTTGGCCAGCATTGGAAAGTGCATTGGAACAGAAGCAGCGTATTGAAGCATTTGTATAACAATAGTGTACTGGATGAAGGTACATCCGAGCTATTCCTTACACACAAGGAGAGCAGTGATGGATATTTCCACGTAAACTCTTTCAAGGAGGCACACCTTCAAGCCACACTTAATTCAATGAAAATGTGTAACGGAAAAGCTCTCATTGTTACAGATTTGATTGCAAATCGCATTGCGAATGAATTAAAAAAGGAGCACAAAATCAAGGATTTTGTTTCCGTTGGGAAAGAGAGTTTGAGCAGTATTTTGATTCGTTTTTCAATCATTAATACCAAGTATATTCCGCCGTCATTTATTAACAGAGTTAGAGGAATTGGCGAATCAGGGATTTGGGATTGGTGGAAGCAGCTTGCAAAATCAGATGATAAAATTGGGGGAAATCAACGGGTTGTACAGATTACTGCTCCCTCGATGAATGGAAATGTTGTTATCATTTTCTCAGCATTTGGGTTGGGAATTGCCTGTGCGATGATTGTACTCGTAGCTGAATGTCATGGCGTAATTGGAAAATTGATCTTTCGCAGTCTGCTAAGTTTCAATGAATTCTGGAAAGATATTATTAAACGCAGGTATGCTCCAAGACTCTCACGTGTCACGTCTATATCTTTCATGCGGAAATAATTGTTGTTAATTGACCGCAATTTGACACAACGTGAAAAATGACTTTTGTTATACAAATGAGGTGGACTCGAGGCAATCCTAAAATAAACAACGAGTTCATGATTACTTGACCATTCTATTGAGTTGATGATTTATTTGGGGGTATTCAATATGATTTCAGATTTGCGACGGTTCTGGTAACATTACTGAACTCCACAGATCGGAATTTTGCTTATTTAAAATTGCCAATCGATATGTCGACTTTTCTCGACATGAGATACTCTACAATCTTATTTTTTACATTATTGTGTTCTACAGTTAGCTTGGATCTGGAGTGTGATGAAGAACATTGGAGTTGGGTTTTCTAATTTATTCATTTCCTCTAACATTCATTATGCCCCCCAAATGTAAAATATTTCTCACATGTGATAAGTACTTCAATGTGTTAGGAGAAATTCGACCGGTTTCTACATTATTGTTTTGTTAAAACATTGATATATTACTTTTAGCGAACTTGAACCGCGCTTTGAAGCAGGAAATTAGAAGAACATGAAAATCCACGGAAATTAGTTCGGTAATTGTGACCATGAAACTATACACGTGCCTTAATATCACAAGGAATACGCCCAGTCTGGAAAATATTGCTTCGATTCCCGTCGTGGTTTGAATAAGAATCCTTGAGCCAATTCCCATTTGGTATCACTGTCGGTAGCAGACGTATATTCGGACTAGTCAAAAAAGTCAGCATTTGATATTGTTCTGGGCCTCCGCGAATTATAAGCCAGTAAATAACAATGTTTCACTCGAGCAGTTTTAAGTGTTGGCATTGGTGGGTTTATATTTCCCTGTTCCAATATCCACCCGGAATTCTTGGGAAAGAGCGGCGCGTTTATTCCCAATACAGATATATCAGCGAAAGAGCTCCCATCATCACAAATCTCAACCATTATCTCGCATTACTTTCACCCTGTTTGGTACACATTATAAACTTTAAGGGTTCCGACTTTCTTCCCTTTCTCAACCCCGTGGTGCTGTCAAGGTATGACATTATTCGTTTCAAATTGTCCGGTGCCCGCTTTGAGAGAGCTATAATTCCTTACGAGAAGGTTCCACGTAAGAACGAAACACTATCAAAAGACATGTTGAAGTGGGTTACAAATATTGGTAAATCCCGGCCGTGGCTGTGCGAATCCCACTTGTACGTGAACCCACCCAATCCACGCTCATTCAGAAAATCGACAAAGTCCAAGTCTAAACTTTACCACTTCTATAGCGCTGATTCGCATGAGAGACCTGTAAAACTTGTGTTACCTAACACATTCCTCAATTTTTGGATTAACGACATGTTTTTGGCAGTGGTGTCTCTCTCCAGGACGAGATGGCGGTTCGATATTCTTGTCGCCGATAGGGGCTTCGAGTTTAGGAAAGAATGGGCCACAGGCGTCATGCACATGCTTGCGTTCATCCCAGCCACATCAAGCTGGGAACTAATCTTCATGGCGACGAAGAAAATAAAAACTAAAAAGCTTCTAGATTCGAAAACAGGTTTTATAAAAGAAGTCAGTTTATTCTGTCACCAATGCAGTAAGTGTTCACCACTCAAAATTGTAGAGTTGAAGCACCTACGTGTCGCTTCGTACAATCCGGCTCGAGGGACCATGAATTTCTTGATACAACAGATTTCCGCAGTGAACGACCAAGTCGACACAAATAATGTGCTCTGGAAGCTCATTGACTTCACGCCGTATCCAAAAGTGGCCACTTTTGGGTATCCTGCTGACGAATCTGAAAGACAGCTCTTTCTGTCGCGCCCTCGGCCATCCGCGATGGATCACGAACGGCTCCTATATTTCGTCTTGGGAAACGCCTCTTTTCATGACGCTGACGGAACGATTGGGTACGAAAAAGTAAACTTGTTTTCATTTACTTGCAGGGAGCTAGCCTCAAAAGGACGTGGGCGAGCTTGCGGTTGTGATGAAGTAGGCAATGAGAAATTTACATATTCCTACATCAAACTCGAAGAACTGGATCCTATGGAACCCCTTCACTTTCCGTTTCAACGCGAACAGCTGCAATTCGCTAGTTGTGGCTTTCTGGAAGGAAATCTCCCTTTCTTTGAACTTGTGTCCGCATATGACAGGCCGTCCTGGGCAGTCATAATCCTGTTTATTTTAATAACTCCAGTTTTGTACACAAGCATCGTAATTATTTCCGAAAGGGGGAAACCCTTGTTGAGTACCCAAAAGGGCCTCCTCAAAGATTTCCAACACTTTGCAATGGCCTCCCTGAGACCTCTCTTGGAAGGAGGTGGCTTCGACCCTCAACTCGGAAAGCACTTAAATCTCTCACCGGTTCGAATCATTGCAGGAACATATTTGCTGATGGCGATCACCCTGAGCAACGGCTACAAAGGTGATAACATCACAAACTTGATTTCTCCAATACCCCCAGTTCCGTTCAAGATGTTCAACGAGCTCGTCGACAACAATTATTCCGTCTTTTCTGTGGGCGGATATCTTGAACCAGATTTTGCTGTAGACGAAAAACTCGTGGCGAGAAAATATTCTCAACGCAAATTCAAAGGCCGTGGCGTCCACCACTTTCAGTTTTCCTATCGACGCTGGACATCAAGATTCGAGGAAGTCATACGCGTGACATTCGCCTCAGAGTTGTACAACATAATCATGCGTGATCACTGGTGGACTTTTAACCTGACACATCTCTCCGAGCGCCATCAGTTCATTCTTAACAACTCGGAAATGCTGCCGTACAGGAGCCCTGCGCTGGATGACAACGACTTGTCCGAAAGTGGATTGAATTTACTTTACAATTGCTCTTTGAGGATGGCGATTGTTCAAGAGGAAGCGAGGCTGACTAGATTCCACGCGAGTTACAACCAAAACAGGCGCTTGTTTCGAAGTCCACTCTCGTTCGGGAAGGACGCATTGGCTCAAGTCAACATTGGGTTTATGATGTGGAACTGGATAGATCCCAGAACTGTTCAGAGGATGAAGGGTCTGTACACGTCGGGAATGTTGTCTTACCACGAGAGTTACTTGAGGAATTATTACAAGTATTCTGGAAGATTGGGAGATGTTCTGAAAGAAAATAGTTTCAGCCCGGCTAGTCTCACCGGTAGCATTCGCATTGTTTTCATGTTTGTCTTTGGGGGACTCGCGCCTGGAACAATGGTCTTTCTCGTCGAAATTAGGATTTTTTCTCGTATTATTATGACGGTGTTGAATACAATCAAGATATCTGTGTTAAATATGGTTAATTCCATTCAGGCAGCAGTGCCCAATATTTATATTGGAGTTGGAACTTTAACAATAGTGAATACCATTAAAACTACTAGTAGCTGATACGTCAGTCATAGAATATCAATATCATTAACTTGAATTGTAAAAGTTAACCATTCAAAGAGTAGAAGGAACATGTTTGAGTGTTGTTTCGTAAATATACCTTATTTAAGGCTTTAGATGCAATATAATCAGCATCACAAATCTTTAAAATTAATTGTTAAAATAAAATTAACTCATCGTTTGTACTTTATTCCTCCTCATTTTCGCGGACGTGGACTTCTATTCATAGCCATGGCCCTTCTATTTTACAAATAAATTATTTCAAATGCATAGCAACAACCCCCAACAAAAAAATATAAAAATTACAACATTTCCTGTCATTGAGGTGGCCTTACCATTACCATAATCACTTGCTTAAAAATTTAATTTCCAAATCTATCTCTGTAACTTTACTCCACCAATCCCAAATCCCAAACTCAGAAATTATTTTCAACCTTCAAAGTACTCCACTCTCTTTCACTTAAATTGTGTGTGCTACTTTTACACAAATTAAAGAGCTTGACAGAGCTCGAGTTAGGAATTTTGTTTCTTCCTTATTACGTGTTGCAAAGATTACTTAAAACAAAATATCCTAAACTAGCAATATACTTCGTTGGTTTCGAAACAATTAATTATTTCATGAATAAATTCTATGCTTACCTTTCTATAAGATTTACGTTGTGCCGCAATGATAACAAAACTGATACACGATATCACGATATCAGGCTTTCTGGACGATCCTTAAAGCAAAGACAACAACGCCCTTAGCTTGTCGTCAAATAAGAACATATATTAGTGAATTAATTTCATAATTTGCACAATTGCTCATTTACTTTACATATCAAAACCGGAAAACGATGTTCAAAATGATAACTGAATTTGGGCAAAAGAGTTAACTAATTGCTAAGCAAGTTCCGCATAACTGTTGGCCTCTTCAAAATATGATTCACTTGAAACGCGAATGCTTTATCAGTTCAAATTTTAAGGACTGGACTACGTTTAAAATTAATTTTCGGCTATTTCCTCCTTTTCAATATTTACTCTTGACGTTTTGAGCTCATCTTGATCTATCTATATCATTTTAATTTAAAATTGCAGGTTGACGACATCAAGAAATCCCAGAGTGTCCCCAGCAGGCAAAATCAGATCATTCGTTGCGATATCGAAGTACCGAATTGTAACCCGAGTTCGAAGTCCTGTCCATCGAGTCGAGTGTGAACACTGCGCTATGCGCTATTATTTATGAAGAACAAACGTCGTTCATTTATGAATTCTCACTTCGTATTTGGCATTTTAGTACACATTGAAAGAGTAAATCCGTTATGTAAAAGACTAAAAATTGCTAGTGCGATTGTACAATTGAGAATGCAATTACCATGAGAATGCAAGTGTGCCACATGTTTCCAATAGATTTCCAAATGGGCAACGTCACTGACAATACAATAAGTATATAGCAAATTCTCGTCGCCTTTAAAATTCAATTTGTTGGCAGACATGTGATTGGAAGTGTCATCCTCGGTAAATGGTAAATGGAGTGAGTATTGCCCTCCACTTTTGATATGCGAAATCGTTTCGGTCGCTTCTGAATCGAAACAATATCGTAATTGGTTTCTGTATGAATATTCGAATCGAACTGAACCCGACCGCGTAGTAGAGATATCGGATTTCGAGGTAGCTCGAGTTTGCGTACTGGGTGTTTAACTTTCAATATTCTCAAAACTAGTACATCCATGTAATCATTTCATCGCGGAATGCCAAATAGATGTTGGAAATTTAATTAGACTTTGTCTGGATTAATACATCCAAGTGTACAGTGTCAATATTAACTTGTAGTGGAAATGCCGTCCAAGTTGATTCAAGTAAGATTAGGCTCCAGCGTATTTATTTTTAAGCGAAAAGCAAGTTAGACTTACAAAACTTTCGTCTTAAACAGCGTCACTGAATCTGATTGTCTTAATCTGTCCTAGAAAATTGAGAGTACAAACTTTCCGAATAACTTTTCCATCCTTCAAAATGTTGGGAGAGTATTTGCCCCTGTATCTAAAATACCTCGGCTTGGGACGACGTCTGAAGAGCGTACTATTCGAGTGGAATAAGGACACACGAAAAATAACTACAATTCGAGATGGGAGAGAACGACGCCAATTTCTTCTCCTCTACAATATTCAATTGCTTGGAATAATTGTCTCAATAATTCAAACTGTTGACGCCAATGTTCGACATTCAACAGCGGGAATTTCAAAGCTGGACAAGATCCAGTCTACTTACCTAGCACTTGTATACAGTGCCTCATGGTTGTTCATTGGAGAAAGTTTTGTGAAGGCGCCACTCTACTCTCTCCTCGTCAACAGTCTGCTCCAGTTCTCTCACAAATATCCAATTGGTATGCAAATCGTTCCAAAAATTATGGATTTTAAATGATTTTACAATTGTTTCAATATATTAATCTTGCATTACGACAGTGACTACACCATTCCGACGCAGATCATTTGTTGAGAAGCTAAATATCCTCGCAGCCTTCACTGCATTTCCGAACATGTACGCATTTCCAATAACGATCGTCTATGGGCTTCACTTCAGGACTCCATGTAAACCCTCCTTTGTCGGATTCTGGCTGCTCGAGTCTTGCAGGTGTGGCAACAGCAACAACAATTCAGAGACCTTGCTGACCACATCCATCAAAGTTGCACTCTTCTTGGGCAACCATTGGATGACGAGCTTCGGCTTTCACGTTTTCGGGTTGTTGGTTGTGGGAAATGTCCTGTTGTGTTCGCTCGCGTTCAAGGATTTCATTCGCACGTAAGTAATCAAGCATACAGTTTACAATTGTAAAATTTAATTTTAAACGATTAAAGTATAGGATTTAAGCTCTCTTATCTTTCCACCAGGTTTGATGTGTTTTACAAGAAAGAAAAATCCATCTACAAAATAACTCTAATGTACAGACACGTGCAGTTGTTGGCTCATTTGCAAAATGAATTTCAAAAACGAGTGGTCATATCATTACTCGTGATATTCTCCATTCTGGGCGTGACTGTCTCCTTTTTCTCTCTGGTGAAAGCGGCGTGGACAATGGCGGACTTTGTTTCCAATTTGTTCTTCGTCTTGATGGGGGGTTACTCGCTGGTTGCAGTACTTGTGGCTTTCGGAAGTTTGAAGGAAATTTACTCGCAATCCAAGGCCTCCCTCGTCAAAATGAAAAACTCCCAAGATCGTCGGCTATTGGGTTCGGCTTCGGCTGCAGGTCGTCACGAACAGAAGATGGCAAGATTATTTTACAGATCTTGCCCCATCATCAAAATCTACTTCGGCTCAAACAATTTCTTCGAGGAGTTGACGCCACTTGCTTGCTTAGATTTTTCAATTAGTCTGACTGTTCAGCTGCTTCTTCTTGGGCGGAATTAAACATATGGAGGACAGGACACAGGAGTCACATAATTGCACATAATTAATTTTGTAATATTTCCTTGTTCAATACTTTCGGCACGTGGGGCAAAATTTATTAGTTTTGAAGGTTGAACGTTCTTCATACATCACTTTTGTAAAATGCAAACAGCTGTAAACAAGTAATTATTATAATCACCCTGTCCAAGTACACTATTTTCCCTTATGTTTATCACAGTAATCAACCTTTTGTTTAAACTATGTTTTTACCATATTCACGCATGCAGTATTGATATTTTGTAAAATTTATCATGTTAATTAATAGTCGTGAACCTGCACCTACACAATCAAACTTGTATGTTCTTAAATGACTTTTAAAATATTCGAGTGAGTACCAAATTTAATGCTTTACATTTATTTCGACAAATTTAAATTTAATTTTCCAATAAGGTTGTAAATATAATGTTTACAAATCAATTTTTGTAAAAATATGTACATTTCAGATATTGATTTAATTATCCTCTCCAGCTCCAGCATAGTGTTTATGGGATTAAGAGGTACACGATACAATTTTTTATATATGGACATGGACATATATGAATCTTGAACGAATTAATAAAGTAGATCGATGTAAACATTTAAAGTAATTTTAACAACTTGACTTGGCAATTTAAACTTAATCTTCATCTTCTTTCACCACTTCCTTGTCTTCACTCTTGAATAAAGTGAAGTTGCGTCCCTCAGGATCTGTGATCTTTTCTTGCAGAGCATTGATTGCTTCCTGGCTCGTCTGTAAAATAAAATATATATGTATTGAAATTCACAATTTATAAATTGCTTTAAATGCAAAAACTTTAATCATTAGTTGTAGTAAATCATGTACCTTCGACGATAACTGCACCTGAAGAAAGCTCAAACGTGGTAATTTCAAAAAACCATTCCAAACTGAGGACTCGCCAAGCTGCTCCTTCTTGCCATGTTCAATTTTGAAATGTCGCAAATCTGAAAGAAAAAAATAGAGTAGAAAAGAGTTGCTCGAAAAATTCCATGGACTATGGTAATTGCGATAAAATAAAAACGGCACCTTTCAACACAGTAATATTTGGGAGGCGTTCTGCACAACCCTCCCTGATTCCTGTGACGGCTTCGTCGTCAATTTCGTCCAGCGGAGATGTAGAGATATGGAGTGTTTTCATTTTCTGCCAATTTTTGAAAATCACACGCAGTGCTGAGGGGTCAAGGACTCCGTGAAAGATCTCCACATTCGGCATTATCGTGGCAACTATTTCCAATTCCTGTTTAGGAATGCCAACTTCATGGATATGAAGTTCCTTGAGGTCTGGTAGCACAGCATTCTTCACACTTTCCAAGCAAATCTTGAAATCTTCACCCACAGTAGCATCAATTTGGAGCGTCCTTAAGTTTGGTGTTTGACGAAGGAAATGCAAAGTTTTGCAAACGGATCCAGTCATCCCTAACATAGTTAATTGCTCGAGCGTTCCTGGGCGAAATGGGAAGTTGTTGGTTGGCTCGGAATGGTCGTATGTTTGCTTTTTGTCTGAGGAACAGGTTTGTGCGGGGCCTCGCATTAAGTTCAAACTCCTCAACGTGTCCCCTTGCATCCGCAGTGCTACCTGGAAGATGTTCATTTTCTCCTCTTCGCGGCCATCATCATCCTCATTAACATCAACATCCATACCCAACGTAAGTCCAACCAGTTTCATTTTGCGAAGTGACAAGAGTTCCTTCAGGGATTCCGCTTGTTTAGGAGTTCTGTGAGATTAAAGTTATTTGAAAGAATTTTAAAAAACCGAACACAAGGAGTTAATGCTTTCGTGTACCCTTTAATTGTGAAAACTTACGGCTTGAACAATAAATCCACATGAAATTCTTTAAGGGGAACCTTGTCAACATGGTCACAAGCTTCTATTAGCGCCGAAAGAAAATCCGCATCCTTACCCAAATTAATAATTTTCAATTTCTGGAATATATCCGAGGAATAAATAAATTAGAGGGGCCTCAAGGAGTGGTATGTTTATGCTGACATATATATTTTCACAATTACAATTGTACCTCCAGGTTCGGAAAATTGATAAAAAGATGGTTCCACTGAAGATTGAAAGCACGTTCCAAGTAGCAAACCATTAAAACCTTCAAATTCAAGTTGACCCTTCCCATTTCCTTGCTTTCTTCTTGCTTCTCATTGACTTCATTTGTTAAAACACCAAGGGCCAACTCTTCCAGATTCGGCAGAGCTTCGAAAATGACTTTGTTGAAAGCTTCAGCCGAGAAGACCGTGCATTGTGCAAGCTCGAGTTCGCGGATGAACCGACCATGGTCCACCCAGAACTGGTCCATATTCTTGCGAATTTCCTCGAGGCTAGTGCTCGTTTTCTGGGAGAGATCTTCAATTGCGAAATCCCAAATCGATGGGATCGATGGGGACGGAGTTGTGCCAAACTCCATCTTGGAGACTCGGAAGCATCTGAATGGTACACCCTCTACTTTGAATTCTTTATGGAAACCGCTCCAATTCAATTTCTTCTTTGCGCCCGCCGAAATGTCAACAACGACTTCGTTCCGAATCCGGGCTAGTGAGGCAGAGTACCACGTTTTCGAAATAAGGCGATGCTTGAGCACATCCGCCAATGAACATAATTCAAAGAATCTAGTGAGCACCTGTCAACAGATAAAAACATTCGCCAATATTTAATATTTCAATTATCAATCTTATCAAATAGTTTTCATTTCCAAAATGCTTCAAATGACAAAATTATGCCAATGTAGTGACGTGGCTCAACTTTGACTTTGAAAATAAACCAGGTTATTTTGAATTACCACTGGATTCATCATTGGGTTCTTGATGTCATCCTCCTCCGTCATCATGAAGTTGAATGCTGGACAGATGTAATTATTATTGTTCTTGTATCTGATGAGAGTATAAAGAAATCATTTAATTAGAATATGCTAAATTCGTTAGACATATTCAATCGCTGACAGAAATATATAGACGCATATATAGCATAAAATTATATATAATTTATAATTTTAAAATGTATTTTACGTTTACGACAAAATACAAGCTTCTACGAGCATCAGCTGATCAACTTACTTGATATTATTACCAGTAAGTAAGTATCTCGTCCAATCCACTGTAGTAAGTGTCAACTGTTGACGTTGACTGTCTGTCTTCACTTGCAACTTGTCATCTGTCAGTTAGTCTCTGGAGTTCTCGAGATTCTAGACTAGTTAAAAAGTGAAAGTTGAATTGGAATTATCCTCAAACTAAATTACACACGAATGACTACGAGCTAAGCTAATTTCAATTTTATATATAATTAAAATTTTTGGACTTTGGACAGTGTGGTACAAAGTAGAATGAAACTTGCCTTTTTTCTGCCAACTGAAAAACTCAACGGTTGTGGTCTTCAAAGTTGCGAATTGAATTGAAGTGTGTGACAAGAAAATGCTCGAACACTCTGATTTTGGTTCCAGTACAAACCTTTGTTTCTTTTTATTTTCATTTTTCTTATTGCTTTATGTTTATCAGCAGGATGTAGTCATGGTTGACCTACGTAAAAAATATAGGTGCACCTAAGGCACCTTGAATCAAACAAGTATGTTGCATCAAGTCAGTCGGTGGAAGTGGAAGGTGGAACAAAAACGACCCAATAGGGGCTGTACATTTAGTAGCTAACGCCTTGGAAGGGGGGAGGGGGTCCACAGGGTGCGTGACACGTAATGTATCGCTTATGGAAAAAAAGTATATAAAAGCGTGACATGG